>CM038142.1:245782462-246015235 GCA_021437245.1 Aegilops speltoides | reverse complement strand
CCGCCTGTGGACCGATTCTAATGCCGAGCACTTCCGGTCCGAGGACGGTGGCGCCTGATGATCCCAATGTGTTCTGATATGTGTGTCCTCGTTTGCCCTCACCGAGCCAGAGTAACACTCCTCTCCTTTTGGTGTCTCATGCCAAAGGCGAGAGTTTAGGGATTTGCGATTCGTGTCTTCCGTCTCTTGTGTTCGTGTTTTCCTCGCTTTTGGTTTGGTTGGTTTGTCTGTGAGACCTAAGTTCGAGTCATATGGTGTGAGACATATGCTACCTTATCTTTCCAGTATCATTATCTATGTCACTATCTAGCTTATGATTTGCTTGCTTTTCTTGTTAAATCATCTATGCTGCTCTCATATACCTTGCTTAGATTGTTGGTCTCTAAAATGTAGGGGGAGCGTTGATCCTAGTATGTGTGCCGTGCAGTCCAAAGCACTTATCTAGATAGCACACATCTAGGGGGAGCCCATCTACATTTTAGGACGGTGGGGTTTGTACGCTTACTCTATATCATGCTTGAGCAAATCTCGTATTGTCATCAATCCACCAAAAAGGGGGAGATTGTAAGGGCAAATTTATCCCCAAGTGGTTTTGGTGATTGATGACAATGCTTTTGCGGACTAATCGTGTGCGTTAAGTTCTTTCAGAGATTCATCCTTTGGCACAAGATGATTTCCTCCCCTCGGTGTTTTATTCAAGACGATGTAGCTCCTTCTGCTTGTTGGTGGACTAGTTTCAGAGGAGTCACCGTACTATCAAGAGGGGTCCACTTTGGTAAGACTAGGTAGAATCAACACGCACACATCCCTATCACACCTGGCCATCTTCCTTTTGCATCTTTGAGCTGCCCTTCTCTTCCGCTTCTGCTTGCTACGTGCTTGCCGTAGTACTGCTGCTCTACAAAGGTAGTACTGTCGAAGCTCTCCAGTGTAGTACCGCTCCACAGTGGTAGTACCGCTCTCAGTGTAGTACCTCTCCGTGAGGGCGGTAGTACGCTATTATGGCTTCGGCCGAGTACTGCAGCTGTTCGCGCTACTACCGCCTCGATTCGAGACCGATGTTTTCTCAGTCGGGTTTTATGGTACTAGAAGCGGTAGTAGAAGCGGTAGTACCGCCTGCAGCGGTAGTACTGCTCTTCTCCCGCTGTAGTACTCGCCTGGGGCCAGGCCCTCGTTTTTCTCTAGCGGTAGTATCGCTGGTAGGAACGGTAGTACCGCTCAGCGGTAGTACCACTGACCTAGCGGTAGTACCGCCTCATGGGATGTACAGTGGGGTAACGGTTGGATTTGTTCCCCCACTATATAAAGGTGTCTTCTTCCTCCAAGTTGACCTACCTCTTTCCCCCAAAGCTCCATTGTTGCTCCAAGCTCCATTTTCGCCGATCTCTCCCTAGCCAATCAAACTTGTTGATTTGCTCGGGATTGGTTGAGAAGGCCCAGATCTACACATCCACCAAGAGAAATTTGATTTCCACTTATCCCTAGCGGATCTTGTTACTCTTGGGTGTTGAGCACCCTAGATTTGTTGAGGTCACCTCAAGCCATACTCCATTGTGGTGAAGCTTCGTGGTGTTGTTGGGAGCCTCCAAGTGTTGTGGAGATAGCCCCAATCTTGTTTGTAAAGGTTCAGCCGCTGCCTTCAAGGGCACCAATAGTGGAATCACGGATCTCGCATTGTGTGAGGGCGTGAGGAGAATACGTGGCCCTAGTGGCTTCTTGGGGAGCATTGTGCCTCCACACCGCTCTAACGGAGACGTACTTCCCCTTAAAAGGAAGGAACTCCGGTAACACATCCTCGTCTCCACCGGCTCCGCTCTTGGTTATTTCGTGCCTTTACTTTTGCAAGCCTACTTGTTTTGCATCCTTTGCTAGCATGTGTGCTATTTTGTTATTGCATCATATAGGTTGCTCACTTAGTTGCACATCTAGACAACCTATTTTGTTGCAAAGTTTAATTTGGTAAAGAAAAGCTTAAAATTGTTAGTTGCCTATTCACCCCCTCTAGTCAACCATATCGATCCTTTCACCTTTGTGATGCCATGGAGGCCTCACCGCCTGCATTACTACCCCCACGCCGGCCAGCCATCCCACTACTCACCCACACCCCCTGTTATTCTGCGGCGACGGCAGCCTCACACTGCAGCCACACCAGTGAACCCTCGTACTCCTCTCTGCGCGGGCTTCCACTCCTGCGTCTTCCCCGGCTCCGTGTCATCCCCTTCCTAGGCCTCGCCGTCGTCCACCGCCCTGGTGCTCTCGGCGCGGCGTGGTCAATGACCGACTTCCATCGGAAGAGTACTATACATGGAGAGGCTGACAGCTGGGTCCAGGTGGCCGCAAGGAAGTGCCTTCTTATTACTCGCAAAATAATTATTCCTCCACCTGACAGCAGGGACCCACTGGACGGGCCACCTTATTTCGCAAAAAAAAACATTTCCCCCTGACTGCTAGGACCCACTGGACGGGCCACCGTATTTCACAAAAAAAAAACGTTCCCCCCGCTGTCAGCTCGGACCCACCGGAAGTGCCTCCTTATTACGCACCAAAAAAAATGAATACTCCCCCTGCTAGCTGGGACCCACCATGGTGGGAGGCTGACTTGTGGTCCTACTAAGTTGACTGGGACTGGGGCCTTTGTCAACTTTACTCAATATGAACGATTCTAGCTCCAGTGGCCATACGATGTCCATCCAACGGCCATAGTGCTTCTTCAACCTCTGGTCTTCTTGCTCCAGCCGCCCAAAGTAGCGCCGGTCGTACCACATGCTCCTGCCTCCCGTGGCCGGCTGTGCTGCCGTGGAGGCCTCACCACCCCCTACTATTCCCACCGCTGGCTAGACCCTGCGGCAACGGCACCCTCACACCGCAGCCAAACCAGTGAACCCTCGTACCCCTCTCCGCGCGGGCTTCCACTGCCGCGTCTTCCTCGGCTCCGCGTTGTCCCCTTCCTAGGCCTCGCCGTCGTCCACCGCCATGGTGGTCTCAGCGCAGCGTGGTACGTGGTCAAGGAATGACTTCCATCGGACGTGGACTGTACGTGGAGAGGCTGACTGCTGGGTCCACAGCCGCAGCAAGGAAGTGCCTCCTTATTACGCTGAAAATAATGATACCTCCACCGACAATGAGGACCCACCGGACGGGCCATGATTTCGCAAAAAAAATGTTTTCTCGATTGCTGGGACCCACCAGCTACATCTTCGACGCAAGGAAGTGCGTCCAAAAACGATTCGCTCGAAAGTCCGGGACCCACTAGCTACATCTTCGCACGCAAGGAAGTGTGTTCGAAAAAAAACGATTCGCCCTCCTGACTGCTGGGACCCACCAGCTACACCTTCGCATGCAAGGAAGTGCGTCCGAGCAAAAAAAATGATTCGCCCCCCTGACTGCTGGGACCCACCAGCTACATCTTTGCACGCAAACCCTACTCCTACTTTTTGTGGTTGATTAGCCTCGTGGGGGCTGAGGATGAACTAGTACAGGGGGAAGAACAACCTCAGGAGGCTCGTTCTTGTGCTTGTGTTAGCTTCCGGGAGCTCTCCCTTTCTACGGTGGTGGCTAAGCTGTATTTATAGTGGCCTTGGTCCTCTTCCCAAAAACTTAGGCGGGAACGGATCCCACAGTGGCCAAATTTGAAGGGGGACAAGTAGTACATCTTATCCTGACGAAAGGTGGTCTTCGCCTGCAAAGCTTCTAGTCGTGACATCATGGTGGGCCCGGTGATGACATCCGTCCTACCGTCCTGGCGGTCTTGGTCTTGTTGCACATAAATGGTAATATTTGGTTGATTTCTTGGGACTCTGCACCTGCGCTAGCCTCCTTAGCACCAAAGAGGAAACCTGCCGCTCTGCGCACGCTGGCGCGCGCCTGGTCTTGGTCTTCATGGATGGCATAACCTCCACCTCATGAGGTGAGCACTTGCATAGGAATCTCCGCTCCTCAGGAGGCCGCCTAGGGAGGCCGCTCCTTCTGGAGGTCTTGGTGTCGTCTGCCTGACGAGGCTTGGCCCCTCGCGAGGGTCTTGACTTGTCGATGCTGAAGATGGGCCATACCAGGCCGTCGATGGAGCCACGCCATGGGCTACAGGCAGGAAAGTCTGGGTACCTTGGTTCCCAGAACGCTGATAGTAGCCCCCGTGCCCAAGGCGCGCTAGCACTTGGCTTCGGGGCGAAGCCAAAAAGGGCAAGTGTGAATCGTTGCAGCCCGAATCGCCTACAGACTGAGTCGATGCGTGGCGCTTGAACTACAAAAAAAGACACGTCCGTGACATTTTGGGCCGAATGAAACTTTTTTCTGTCATACATATGACACTTCTATGACGATAATTGTGACGAAACCCGGTATCATCATAGATGTGGTGGGCTCCTGCTTCTATGACAAAAAATCATGACAGAAAATGGGCTTTTTGTCTTGGGCGGGCCAAAGACGCAGCTGCATGACATTCTTTGGGCCGTCCATGACGGAAAAAACCATGGAAGAAGCAAGGGCGAGGAAAATTTCGGGGAGTTCCCGGTTACGGTGGGTGGTCGGGGGCCGAGCGATGTGCGTTTCTCTCGTACACGTACGCGCGTGTGTGCGAGGCATTGGCTCTAACTGAACCCGAGCGAGGTGTTGGGCTCTAACTAAACCCGGCGACAGACCGCAGTTACGCTTATCGAACCCGAAGCGATCGATCGATGGCTGTTAACTGAACCCGATCGAGCGATTCCTTCGCTATTGCTGCTAATTAAAGCCGATCGATGCTGACTCTCTGGATGAACATATAGCGTTGCGGGGGGGGGGGGGGTGGATGAACAGTGAGCGGTGACGTTGCCTCTGGATGAACAAGACCCCGTGGTGTGGAGGGCTGGATGAATAGGACGACCCCGTGGAGGGCTGGATGAACAGTAGACGGTGGAGGGGTGCCCGTGGAGGGGTGGTTGAACAGTAGCCGGTGGAGTAGCATGAGGTGGAGGCTGGATGAACAAGAGCCCGTGGAGGCTGGAGGAGGTCGACGGTGGAGATGAACAGTATCCTGTGGAGCCCTGTTTTGCGGTACGCCACACCCCTCCCAATGAGCAGGACCCCCGTTTCGACCATAGCGGTCCATCACAAGTCCGTTTCGTCCGTTTTGCGGTACGCCACACCCCTTCCAATCAACATGACCCCCGTTTCGACCGTAGGAGGTCCGTTTCCTCCTTTTTGCGGTACGCCAGACCCCTTTCGATGAACAGGATCCCATTTCGAACATGGCCGGTCGAACACAAGGCCGTTTCGCCTGTTCTGCGGTACGCCAGGCCTCGTTTCCATCACCTGTTCCGTCCAAGCCCTCCCGATGAACACGACGACGCATTCCGTTCCGACCCAGCCGGTTGGATCCCACGCGTTCCGTTGCCTCCCGATGAACAGGACGCGTTCCGTTGCCTCCCCATGAACACGACGCATTCTGTTGCCTCCCCATGAACACGACGACGACGCTGTTTCTCCGTTCCAACCCAGCCACGTACACGAGCCCTGGCCGTATGTATGTGCGAGTAGGCGTTCGAGACCCCGCACGTATGTACACATACGTGGCCGTATTTTCTTTCTTGCACACTGGACGAATGATACGTCTCCAACGTATCTATAATTTTTGATTGTTCCATGCTATTATATGCCCCCTTTTGGATGTTTATGGGCCTTATTTTACACATTTATATCATTTTTGGGACTAACCTACTAACCGGAGGCCCAGCCTGTATTGCTGTTTTTTTGCCTATTTGAGTATTTCGAAGAAAAGGAATATCAAACGGAGTCCAAACGGAATGAAACCTTCGGGAGCGTGATTTTTGGAATGAACGTGGTCCAGAGGACTTGGAGTGCAAGTCTAGAAGCAACCGAGGCCTCCACGAGATAGGAGGGCGTGCCCCCCATAGGGCGCGCCCCCATGTCTCGTGGGCCCCTCGGGCGACCACCGACGTACTTCTTCCTCCTATATAAGCCTACGTACTCCAAAAACATCCAGGGAGCCAACGGAACACAATTTCCACCACCGTAACCTTCTGTATCCGTGAGATCTCATCTTGGAGCCTTCGCCGACACTCTGCCGGAGGGGGAATCAACCATGGAGGGCTTCTACATCAACATCCTTGCCCCTCCGATGAGTTGTGAGTAGTTTACCACAGATCTACGGGTCCATAGTTATTAGCTAGATGGCTTCTTCTCTCTTTTTGGATCTCAATACAATGTTCTGCCCCTCTCTTGTGGAGATCTATTTGATGTAAACTCTTTTTGCGGTGTGTTTGTCGAGATCCGTTGAATTGTGGGTTTATGATCAAGTTTATCTATGAATAATATTTGAATCTTCTCTGAATTCTTTTATGTATGATTGAGTTATCTTTGCAAGTCTCTTCGAATTATCAGTTTGGTTTGGCCTACTAGATTGATCTATCTTTCCATGGGAGAAGTGCTTAGCTTTGGGTTCAATCTTTCGGTGTCCTTACCAAAGGATGTAAAAGGTTGCAAGGCACGATTGTATTGTTTCCATCGAGGATAACAAGATGGGGTTTATATCATATTGCTTGAGTTTATCCCTCTACATCATGTCATCTTGCTTAATGCGTCACTCTGTTCTTATGAACTTAATACTCTAGATGCACGCAGGAGTCGGTCGATGTGTGGGGTAATAGTAGTAGATGCAGGCAGGAGTCGGTCTACTTGTAACAGACGTGATGCCTATATACATGATCATGCCTAGATAATCTCATAATTATTCGCTATTCTATCAATTGCTCGACAGTAATTTGTTAACCCACCGTAATACTTATGCTATCTTGAGAGAAGCCACTAGTGAAACCTATGGCCCCCGTGTCTATCTTATCATATTTGCGTCCAATCTACTTTTATTTGCATCTTTTCTTTTTGCATCTATATTATAAAATACCTAAAATATATTTATCTTATCATACTATCTTTATTAGATCTCACTTTCGCAAGTGTGAAGGGATTGACAACCCCTTTATTGCGTTGGTTGCGAGTTCTTTGTTTGTTTGTGTAGGTGCGTGGGACTTTTGAGGAGCCTCCTACTGGATTGATACCTTGGTTCTCAAAAACTGAAGGAGATACTTACGCTACTATTGCTGCATCACCCTTTCCTCTTCAAGGAAAACCAAAGCAAGCTCAAGACGTAGCAAGAAGGATTTCTGGCGCCGTTGCCGGGGAGGTCTTCGCTCAAGTCAAGGCATACCAAGTACCCATCACAAACCCATCTCCCTCGCATTTACATTATTTGCCATTTGCCTCTCGTTTTCCTCTCCCCCACTTCACCCTTGCCGTTTTATTTGCCCTCTCTTTCCCAATCTCCTCCTCTCTTTTTCGCTTCCTTTTTCTGCTTGCTAATGTGTTGGATTACTTGTTGCCATGGCGCAAGATAATACCAAATTGTGTGATTTCTCGAATACCAATAATAATGATTTCCTTATTACTCTGATTGATCCTCTTAATGATGTTGAGTCTTGTGAAATCAATACTGCTTTGTTGAATCTTGTTATGAAATATCAATTCGCCGGCCTTCCTAGTGGAGATGCCGCTACTCATCTAAACAACTTTGTTGATTTGTGTGATATGCAAAAGAAGAAAGATACGAATAACAATATTGTTAAATTGAAGTTATTTCTGTTTTCACTTAGAGATCGTGCTAAAGTTTGGTTTTCGTCTTTGCCTAAAAATAGTATTGATTCTTGGAACAAGTGCAAAGATGCTTTTATCTCTAAGTATTTTCCTCCAGCTAAGGTTATCACTCTTAGGAACAATATTATGAATTTTAAACAACTTGATCATGAGCTTGTTTCCCAATCTTGGGAAAGAATGAAATTGATGCTTCGCAATTGCCCTACTCATGGTTTGAATTTATGGATGATCATACAAAAATTTTATGCCGGTTTGATCTTTGCTTCTAGAAATCTCTTAGATTCGGCCGCGGGAGGCACGTTTATGTAAATCACGTCAGGAGATGCTACAAAAGTTCTTGATAATATTATGGCTAATTATTCTCAATCACACACTGAAAGATCTTCTAGTAAAAAAGTGCATGCTATAGAAGAAATCAATGTTTTGAGTGGAAAGATGGATGAACTTATGAAATTATTTGCTACTAAAAATACTCCTCTTGATCCCAATGATATGCCTTTGTATACTTTGATTGAGAATAATGATGAATCCATGGATGTGAATTTTGTTGGTAGGAATAGTTTTGGAAACAATGCTTATAGAGGAAACTTTAATGCTAGACCATTTCCTAGTAATTCCTCTAATAATTATGGAAATTCCTACAATAATTCTTATGGTAATTTTAATAAGATGCCCTCTGATTTTGAGAATAGTGTGAAAGAATTTATGATTTCTCAAAAGAATTTTAATGCTTTGCTTGAAGAAAAATTGCTCAAAGTTGATGATTTGGCTAGGAACATTGATAGACTTTTGCTTGATGTTGATTCTCTTAAACTTAGATCTTCTTCTCCTAAGCATGATATCAATGAGTCTCTCAAAGCCATGAGAATTTCCATTGATGAGTGCAAGGAAAGAACCGCTAGATTGCGTGCTAAGAAAGATTGCTTTGTAAAGGCGTGTTCTTCTAGTTTCCATGAAAATAATGATGAAGATCTTAAAGTTATTGATGCGTCTCCTATTAGATCTATGTTTTGCAATATGAATCTGGATAATTATGGGACTGATGATGAGTCAACTTTGCCTAGAAGGCGTCCCAATAATTCGGAGTTTTTAGATCTTGATGCTAAATTTGGTAAAAGTGGGTTTGGAGAGGTCACAACTTTAAATAGCATTGAACCCACTATCTCGGATTTCAAGGAATGATTATGATAATTGTTCTATAGAAGGTTGTATTTCCTTGTTGCAATCCGTTGTTAATTCTCCTCATGCTTATAGTCGAAAGAAAGCTTTTACCAAACATATTGTTGATGCCTTGATGCAATCTTATGATGAAAAACTTAATTTGGAAGTTTCTATACCTAGAAAACTTAATGATGAATGTGAACCTACTATAAAGATTAGAATTAAAGATCATGAGTGTTTTGCTTTGTGTGATTTGGGTGCTAGTGTTTCCACGATTCCGAAAACTTTATGTGATATTCTAGGTTTCCATGATCTTGATGATTGCTCTTTAAATTTGCACCTTGCGGATTCCACCATTAAAAAGCCAATGGGAAGAATCAATGATGTTCTCATTGTTGCAAATAAAAATTTGGTGCCCGTGGATTTTATCGTTCTTGATATAGATTGCAATCTTTCTTGCCCTATTATTCTTGGTATACCTTTACTTAGACCGATTGGCGCGATTATTGATATGAAGTAAGGGAATATTAGATTCCAATTTCCATTAAAGAAAGGCCTGGAGCACTTTCCATGAAAGAAAATCAAATTACCTTATGAATCTATCATGCGGGCTACTTTTATTTGTGTTTTTTGTTTTTGTTTCCGTTTAGTAATAAATTTTGCATCTACCTTCTGTTTATATGTGTTTTTATCTTTTAATTAGTGTTTGTGCCAATTAGAACCTATAGGATAACCTATGATGATAGTTGATGTGATTCTGCGGAAAAACAGAAACTTTACGTGCACGAATTTAGTTTTGTTAAATCACAGAAACGTGCTTTTGCTTTGATTCTTTTTGCTTCTGATCAGCAAACAAATTTTCCAGGACTTCCTATTTTGGTACTATTTTTAGAGTTCCAAAAGTTTGCGTTAGTTTCAGATTGCTACAGACTGTTCTGTTTTTTGATAGATTCTGTTTTTCGTGTGTTGTTTGCTTATTTCAATGCATCTATGGCTAGTAAATTAGTTTATAAACCATACAGAAGTTGGATTACAGTAGGTTTAACACCAAAATAAATAATTAATGAGTTAATTGCAGTACCTTATGTGGTGGTTTTGTTTTCTTTCACTAACGGAGCTTATAAGATTTCCTGTTGAGTTTTGTGTTGTGAAGTTTTCAAGTTTTGGGTAAAGCTTTTATGGACTATGGAATAAGGAGTGGCAAGAGCCTAAGCTTGGAGATTCCCAAGGCACCCCAAGATATTCAAGGATAGCCAAAAGCCTAAGCTTGGGGATGCCCCGGGAAGGCATCCCCTCTTTCGTCTTCGTTCATTGGTAACTTTACTTGGAGCTATATTTTTATTCGCCACATGATATATGTTTTGCTTGGAGCGTCGTGTATTATATTAGTCTTTGATTTTTAGTTTACCACAATCATCCTTGCTGTACACACCTTTTGGAAGAATCCTATTTGATTAGAATTTTCTAGAATACTCTATGTGCTTCACTTATATCTTTTGAGCTTGATAGTTTTTGCTCTAGTGCTTCACTTATATCTTTTAGAGCACGGTGGTGACTTATTTTTGTAGAAATTGCTAGTCTCTCACGCTTCACTTATATTATTTTGAGAGTCTTTTAGAACAACATGGTATTTGCTATGGTTATAAAATTGGTCCTAGAATGGTAGGCATCCAAGTTGGGTATAATAAAAACTATCATAGGAAGTGAATTGGATGCTATGATCAATTTGATACTTGATAATTGTTTTGAGATATGGAGGTAGTGATATTAAAGTCATGCTAGTTGGGTGATTATAAATTTAAAGAATGGTTGTGTTGAAGTTAGCAAGTCCCGTAGCATGCACGTATGGTTAAAGTTGTGTAACAAATTTGAAACATGAAGTGTACCTGGATTGTGCATCCTTATGAGTGGCGGTCGGGGACGAGCGATGGTCTTTTCCTACAAATATATCCCCTAGGAGCATGCACGTAGTACTTGATTTTTGATGACTTCTAAATTTTTGCAATAAGTATATGAGTTCTTTTGACTAATGTTGAGTCCATGGATTATACGCACTTTTACCTTTCCACCATTGCTAGCCTCTTCGGTACCGTGCATTGCCCTTTCTCACCTTGAGAGTTGGTGTAAACTTCACCGGTGCATCCAAACCCCATGATACGATACGCTCTATCACACATAAACCTCCTTATATCTTCCTCAAAACAGCCACCATACCTACCTATTATGGCATTTTCATAGCCATCCCGAGATATATTGCCATGCAACTTTCCACCGTTCCGTTTATCATCATCATGACATACTTTGCTTTTGTCATTTTGCCACTGCATGATCATGTAGTTGACTTCGTATTTCTGGCAAAGCCACCATGCATTATTTTTCATACATGTCACTCTTGATTCATTGCACCATCCCGGTACACCGCCGGAGGCATTCATATAGAGTCATATCTTGTTCTAGTTTCGAGTTGTAATTCATATGTTGTAATAAATGAAAGTGTGATGATCATCATTATTAGAGCATTGCCCAAAAGAAAAAAAGGGAAAAAAGAAGAAAGGCCAAAAAAGAAGAAAGGCCAAAAGAAAAAAAAGAAAGGCCCAAAAAAAGAAAGAAAGAAAAAAAACAAGAAAAAAAGAAAAAAAAAGAAAAAAATAAAAAAAATAAAAAGGGCAATGTTACTATCTCTTTTTCCACACTTGTGCTTCAAAGTAGCACCTTGTTCTTCATGTAGTGAATCTCATATATTGTGCTTCAAAGTAGCACCATGTTTTTCATATAGTGAGTCTCATAAGTTGTCTTTTTCATACTAGTGGGAGTTTTTCATTATAGAACTTGGCTTGTATATTCCTACGATGGGCTTCCTCAAATGCCCTAGGTCTTCATGAGCAAGCAAGTTGGATGCACACCCACTAGTTTTCTTTTGTTGAGCATTCATTTATAGCTCTAGTGCATCCGTTGCATGGCAATCCCTATTCCTGCATCTCCATAGCCCGTTGATTATCCTCGTCAATGTCAGACTTTCTCCTTTTTGTCTTCTCCACACAATCCCCATCATCATATTCTATTCCACCCATAGTGCTATATCCATGGCTCACGTTCATGTATTGCGTGAAGATTGAAAAAGTTTGAGATTATTTAAGTATGAAACAATTGCTTGGCTTGTCATCGGGGGTATAGAAGTTGGGAACATCTTTGTGTGACGAAAATGAAGCATAGCCTAACTATATGATTTTGTAGGGATGAACTTTCTTTTGCCATGTTATTTTGAGAAGACATGATTACTTTGATTAGTATGCTTGAAGTGTTACTATTTCTTTTATCAATATGAACTTTAATTTTGAATCATTTGGATCTAAACATTCATGCCACAAGAAAGAAAATTACATTGAGAATTATGCTAGGTAGCATTCCACATCAAAAATTTCTTTTTTATCATTTACCTACTCGAGGATGAGCAGGAATTAAGCTTGGGGATGCTTGATACGTCTCAAACGTATCTATAATTTTTGATTGTTCCATGCTATTATATTACCCCTTTTGGATGTTTATGGGCTTTATTTTACACATTTATATCATTTTTGGGACTAACCTACTAACCGGAGGTCGAGCCCGTATTGCTGTTTATTTGCCTATTTCAGTATTTCGAAGAAAAGGAATATCAAACGGAGTCCAAACGGAATAAAACCTTCAGGAGCGTGATTTTTGGAATGAACGTGATCCAGAGGACTTGGAGTGCAAGTCAAGAAGAAGCCGAGGCCTCCACGAGATAGGAGGGCGTGCCCCCCTTATAGGGCGCGCCCCCAGTCTCGTGGGCCCCTCAGGCGACCACCGACATACTTCTTCCTCCTATATAAGCCTACGTACCCCAAAAACATCTAGGGAGCCAACGAAATACAATTTCCACCACCGTAACCTTCTGTATCCACGAGATCTCATCTTAGAGCCTTCGCCGGCACTCTGCCGGAGGGGGAATCGACACGGAGGGCTTCTACATCAACATCCTTGCCCCTCCGATGAGTTGTGAGTAGTTTACCACAGACCTATGGGTCCATAGTTATTAGCTAGATGGCTTCTTCTCTCTTTTTGGATCTCAATACAATGTTCCCCCCTCTCTTGTGGAGATCTATTCGATGTAAACTCTTTTGCGGTGTGTTTGTCGAGACCCGATGAATTGTGGGTTTATGATCAAGTTTATCTATGAATAATATTTGAATCTTCTTTAAATTCTTTTATGTATGATTGAGTTATCTTTGCAAGTCTCTTCGAATTATTAGTTTGGTTTGGCCTACTAGATTGATCTTTCTTGTCATGGGAGAAGTGCTTAGCTTTGGGTTCAATCTTATGTGTCCTTACCTAGTGATGTAAAGGGTTGCAAGGCACGATTGTATTGTTGCCATCGAGGATAACAAGATGGGGTTTATATCATATTGCTTGAGTTTATCCCTCTACATCATGTCATCTTGCTTAATGTGTTACTATGTTCTTATGAACTTAATACTCTAGATGCAGGCAGGAGTCGGTCGATGTGTGGAGTAATAGTAGTAGATGCAGGTAGGAGTCGGTCTACTTGTAACGGACATGATGCCTATATACATGATCATGCCAAGATAACTTCATAATTATTCACTATTCTATCAATTGCTTGACAGTAATTTGTTCACCCACCGTAATACTTATGCTATCTTGAGAGAAGCCACTAGTGAAACCTATGGCCTCCGGGTCTATCTCTTATCATATTTGCTTCCAATCTACTTTTATTTGCATCTTTACATTTTGCATCTATATTATAAAATACCAAAAATATATTTATCTTATCATACTATCTTTATTAGATCTCACTTTCGCAAGTGTCCGAAGGATCGACAACCCTTTATTGCGTTGGTTGCAGTTCTTTGTTTGTTTGTGTAGGTGCGGGAGTTTTGAGGAGCCTCCTACTGTATTGATTCCTTGGTTCTCAAAAACTGAGGGAAATACTTACGCTACTATTGCTGCATCACCCTTTCCTCTTCAAGGAAAACCAACGCAAGCTCAAGACGTAGCAACGTTGTACGTACGTGTACATGCTACGTGCGCGCCTCTACATCGACACGTGCGCGCCTCTACATCCACCAGTATATATGTACGTACACGTTCGCGACCAGAATGACAACGCTACGTACACTTCGACCAGGTGGGTCCCGACTGTCAGGCACTTCCTTGCATGCGAAGATGTAGGTAGTGGGTCCCAGTAGTCAGGGGGCGAATCATTTTATTTTGCCCGGATGCACTTCCTTGCATGCAAACTGGTGGGTCCCATCAGTCAGGAGGGCGAATCCTTTTTTTCGGACACACTTCCTTGCAGGCAAAGATGTAGCTTGTGGGTCCCAGCAGTCACGGGGGCGAATCGTTTTTTTGGACGCACTTCCTTGCGTGCGAAGATCAGCTGGTGGGTCCCAGCAGACAGGGGGAAACATTTTTTTTGCGAAATACAGTGGCCCGTCCGGTGGGTCCCTGCTGTTAGGTGGAGGTATCATTATTTTCCGCGTAATAAGGAGGCACTTCCTTGCTGCGGCTGTGGACCCAGCTGTCAGCCTCTCCACGTACAGTCCACGTCCGATGGAAGTTGTTCCTTGAGCATGTTGACCACGCCGCGCCGAGAGCACCACGGCGGTGGACGACGGCGAGGCCTAGGAAGGGGACGACGCGGAGCCGGGGAAGACGCGGTAGTGGATGCCCACGCGGAGAGGAGTATGAGGGTTCACTGGTTCGGCTGCGGTGTAAGGCTGCCGTCGCCGTAGAATAACAGGCGGTGTGGGTGAGTGGAGGGATGGCCTGGCTAGCGGTGGGAGTAGTAGGGGGCGGTGAGGCCTCCGCGGTAGCACATCCGGCCACAGGAGGCAGGAGCAGGCGGCACGACCGGCGCTGCTTTGGGTGGCTGGAGCAAGAAGACCAGAGATTGAAGAAGCACGATGGGCGTTGGATGGACATCATACGGTCACTGCAGCTAGAATCGTTTATATTGACAAAGCCCTTGGTACATCAACTTAGTAGGACCATAGGTCAGATTCCCAAACGGTGCGCCCCAGATGTCAAGGGGAGGAATCATTTTTTGTGCGGGTGAAGCTAGAATATCCGAGATTGAAGAAGAAGCACGGCATCCGTTGGATGGACATCCAACGGCCACTGCTGCTAGAATCGTGTGTTGACTATAAGTTGACAAAGCCTTGCATACGCGTCAACTCTTTTTTTAGGGGACGCGTCAACTTAGTAAGGCCACAAGTGTGTGGTAGAGAACTTATAGCCCATTTGAGATTTGTAAGAATGTGCAGCCCATTTTTTGAATTCTAATGGAATTTACTACATCACATTTACAATTTGTTAAAAGTACAGCCCATTTCAACCAACCGTTCAAAACAGAATTCAATAAAATTTCCCACATTTTGATGGGATCTGAAATATTTTTATCTCGAAATTTCTAGTCAGATTAAATACAATTTTAATATAAATTTATATTACGTAAAAATCCAACGAAACATTGCTCTCACAAGAATTAATGAAATTAAAATTTTCAATATCCAAAAATAATATTTTATAAAGTCAGGCGAATGAAAACTAATGGCTCTCCCACCTCCGTCCTCCTCCCTAGCGACTCCATGGGCGACTCCACCGGCGAACCATGGCGCCCCCTCCTCGTGATCCATTCCGGCCAAGATGGTACTACCCCTCCTGGATCTTGCTCTGGGTGTGGGTTTTGCAAATAAGGTCAGAGCTAGATTCTCCACTCCTGTTCATTGCCACGATCCTAGAGATGCTTTCCATCTTGTTGTCTCCTTTAGCCACTCCTCCTTTCCTCTCAACGTTGATCACGTTAGCCATGCACTTGAGGCATGTGCGGGTGGATCTCAATATGCTCTTCATGTCTATCATCTTCGTGGGCAAGTTTATAAAATTTCTGTGATTTCAAAGGCGGTTGGATTTATGATCTACCATCCTAGATCTTATAGATGCCCTAGTTTCTCATGTTTCTTCCATTTATGGGGTTTTGGTGGTCCTGCTTGGATTAGAGAATATAATTCATGGATCTATGAGCTAGATCATGAATGGACCACGATTGGCAGATCCCCTCACTTCATGCTCACCGGGGCCAACTCGGTTCCTGTTGGCCGCCGTCCACCCATTCCACCACCAACGTGCAACTCCTCAGCCACCACCAATGATCGCGCACCCATCTCGGATCACGAGCCAAATTCGGGCGCGATGGTTATTTTTCAAAATTCTAGCCCTTCTTCTTCCAACCTGGCCCAACCACCCCCAACCATACCCACAACAACGACTCACCACTGCAGATCACGGCCCAACAACCCCTTTCTAAGCCTGGCCATCCCAACGACACAACCCAAGCCCCCCATTTCGCCACATCTTTTCATAATAATATCTTTTCTAAGCATTTTCCATTATGTGGGAAATGTTTATCCATTGATCATCTCCGTGCAGATTGCAAAAATCAATTTAGATGCAGAAGTTGTTATCGATATGGTCATATATCTCGGTTCTGTTATAACTCCAAACGCAATACTCCCATATATCGGGTCAAATCGCACCTACCTACAACCCTTTACCTGTATCCAATAACCCGCGTGATGACTCGTCTCCCCAAAACCCCACCCCCTCCTCTATTCCACCGCCAAACCTGCCAAACCCCTTGTTCGTCAGCTCATCCGTGCTCTGCTCCGCCTTTGTTCTCCGTCGCTGCATCAACTTCCTCCAGCTCCATGACCACCTACCCATGCAACTCGCTCCCGCTCCTCCCTCCTGGCACTGCCATCATGGAAGCTGACGACAATCGGAGGCGCCGTACCTACCACTTCCTTGGCGGCGAACCGCTGGTTCAATCCGGGGACTGGGCCATCATCTCCATGGCTCCACCACCAGATCCTAACCAGTTCGTTATGTATGCCATGCTCATTGGTCACTTCCTCGACCACGAGCGTGGCTTTCGCATTGCAGAGATTTCTAGGTGCGGGATGGGTGCTGCTTTCATCAGGTTTCGGCACGCCTGCGACATCGATACTGCCATCGCCAACAGCCCATACTTTGTCGGTGACTCCATTCTCAGAGTGATTCATCATGATAGAGGTATTAACCACAGAGACTGCACTTTCTCCCATGATGCTTGGATTATGATGGTGAACTATCCACTTGAGGCTTGGAGGCCTGATAAAGTTAGGGAGTCTGTCAGTGGTTTTGCCAAGTTTTTAGTCTGGAACAGAGATATGTCAAATAGAGCTCGTATTCTGGTCAAGGTTAGAGTTCCTAATCTGTTGGATATACCTGTTAGCCATGTTATTTGTGAGAGTTTGGACGACTATGGTCATGGAAAATCCTGGACTAGTGTTGTTTATATTCTGCAGTCTGATCTTCTTGGAGCTATGGGAGGAGATGAGGACCCGATCCCTCCCGATGGTGTTATGCACCCTATGCCCCTTACTCCTTTTGGTGGAATCTGGCATGATGCTGACTTCAATGACCATGAAAATCATCAAGCTACGCCAGCTGCCCATCATGCTCCTGCTGATGACAATGAGGATGTTCCTATGATTCACACTCCCCCTCTGAGCCCTGAAGTTTCTCAGCATGAACAACCTCTGCAACCTGCTGTTGAAGCGGCTGATGCTTTCATTGCTATGCATGACATGATGTCAAAATTTTTGGCTGTTGTACCTTCCATTGTTGATCAACTCTCAGACCATGATGTGGTTAGTACCAGATGTCAGATTGTTTGTGTGAATGAGGAGAATGGACCTGCCAAGGAGGGCGTGCTGACTATCACCACTGTTCTCCCTTGGGAGCCTATCAAATCTTCTGTGATTATATCTGAACTTCCTGAACTATCTGATCTACCTGAACTTTCTGGCTTGCGTAACTCTGAGCATATTCCATCCCCTGCCATGCTGGATTTCATGGCTAGCAATAATAACTCCCCTGAAGATGGACCAACTCTTGATTTGGCAGATGCTCTGACTAATGCTGTCATTGCTTCGGCTGTCAATAAGAGAAAGAAGAACCAGGCCCCCTTGGATGTTAATGATCTCCGTCAAAGCCGTCGTCTTGCTGGTCTTAGCGTGGGATTGAAGAATGGAGCTGCTGCAACCAAGGCCAAGAATTTGTCCATGTGCAAAAAGAACCTGAATGCAGAGTTTGATTATGAGATCGTCGACCCTACTGCTCGTCCTCCACCTAAACTGCCAATTGACACCATCCAAGCTATCGCCACCAAGCAGTGTCAGATACCTCCTGAGGAGGTTTCTGGAGAAAAACTGTAGGCCACGGTGGATTATGAATAAGTTCAGTTACTATAGCAGTCGGTCTTGCTGTAATTAGACCCTACCTGGCCTTATGCCTAGTTTTTATTTTCGTTGGTCCTGGAACACTACTTTTGCTTTATTTATGCACATGGACTGTAAGGAGTTAAGCTCCACTATTTGCTTTTGTTGGTTGAACATCAAGTCTTATTTATGTTGCAAGATTAGTTATCTGAATGGTCAGCACTGTTATGGACAAATATGCTATCAGTACTATGGGTGGATTATTATGTCATGCTTATATCACTGCTTAAGTTGGCTGAATGGTCATATATGTTATACTCAGTTTAGATCAGGTAGAAACACCATTAGAAGATTATGGTTTCATATTTACTTGACTGAAATTGCAACTTGCCATGTTTTGATGGGTATGATTATATCATTACCCTATGATCTTTCTCTCCCACTACATTTCAATGAATACGAAGTGGAATATATTAAATTGGAATGTCAGAGGTATAAACTCTCAAACCAGATGGGATGACTTGAGGGCAAGAATTGAGGAAAGTAATTGTGGTGTCATTTGCATTCAGGAAACTAAAAGAGATTCTTTTGACCTAGCTTACCTCAGAAATTTTGCACCTAGAAGATTCAACCAGTTTGCATATAATCCATCCATTGGGTTATCAGGTGGTCTCATTACTATATGGAATGGCAGCCTTTTCAGTGGTTCTATAATCAGTCAATCATCTTATCAAATCAATGTCAAATTGTCATGTAATATTTCTAGGCACATTTTCTTTATCAGCAACATATATGTGCCCTGTCAGAATGAGGATAGAGTGGAATTTTTTGACTGGTTAAATAATATTGATGCATCACTTATGGACCACTGGTTGTTAGTGGGTGACTTCAATTTACTTAGGAGCCCTCATGACAGAAATAGACCTGGTGGGGACACAAGTAATATGCTCATGTTTAACAGCCTTCTCCAACAGCATATCTTGTGGAGATCCCACTTAAAGGAAGAAATTTCACCTGGAGTAATATGCAAGACTCCCCATTATTGGAAAAGCTAGACTAGATTTTCACCTCTTCAAACTGGACTTTAAGATTGCCAAATACTCTAGCCCACCCACTTACCAGAGTAACATCTGACCATGTCCCTCACATTCAGATTGGTAGTGACATTCCTAAATCCTCCATCTTCAGGTTTGAAAACTACTGGTTTGAATTTGATGTTTTTTATGAAACTGTTACACAATGCTGGAATAGGAACCAACAGTTGGCCAGTTCTGCTCAAGACATTACTACTAGATTCAAGTGTCTTAGAATGGGGCTTAAGAAATGGAGTAAAAATTTGTCCAAGCTCAACACCAACATTTCTGCTTGCAGCTATGTATTGTCTATGTTGGATGGGATTGAAGATCAAAGGAGCCTCAGCATTACGGAAAATAACTTCAGAAAAATTCTGAGGAAACACATTGCCAAGCTATTGGAAGTGAAAAGAATCTACTGGAAGTCTAGATTTAAAATGAGATGTGTAAAGCTGGATGATGAGAACACTGATTTCTTTCATGCCATGGCTATCCAAAGTTTCAGAAAAAATTTCATTACTACTATCAATGATGATGATGGAAATCCTATTCAGAATCATGATCATAAGGCTGCTATCATTTGGAAATCTTTCAAAGACAGACTGGACAAATCAATTGATCCACCTATGCTCTTTAACCTTGAGGAACTTATTCAGCCCAAAAACCTATCTGAACTTGAGGCCCCTTTTACTATGGATGAAATTGATCAGGTGATTAAAGACATTCCTACTGAAAGAGCCCCAGGACCAGATGGCTTTAATGGAGCTTTTCTGAAAAAATGCTGGAATATTATTAAACAGGACATTTACCCTATGATCTGGGATTTTTTTGAAGGGAACAGTGACATTCAGAGTATCAACACTGCATTTAGTACTCTCATTCCTAAGATTGCAAAGCCACTCAACATGAATGATTTTAGACCTAATTCTCTAGTCAGTCTTCCCATTAAGATTATCACCAAGCTTATGGCCAATAGAGCCCAAAAAATTATTACTTCTTTTATCCATCAAAATCAATATGGATTTATCAAAGGCAGAAACATTCAGGACTATTTGGGATATGTTTTTGAATACCTCCACTTATGCCATCAGTCAAAAAAGCCCATCACTATTCTCAAGTTAGATTTTGAAAAGGCATTTGACAAGGTTGAATACAAAATCATTATCGCTATGCTTAAAGCCAAAGGATTTGGACCTAGATGGATTAACTGGGTTAACAGCATTCTCCATTTTGATCTACATCTGTCCTCCTGAATGGTGTGGCTGGGAAAAAAATTATTTGCAAAAGAGGAGTCAGGCAGGGGGATCCCCACTCCCCATTATTATATGTGATTGCTGCAGATCTGCTTCAATCAGTGATTAATGCTACCTGGTCTAACGGAGAACTATCTCTGCCTATTAATCATGCTTATGGTCAGGATTATCCAATCATCCAATATGATGATGACACTTTGTTGATTATGCCAGCTAATGAAGACCAGCTCAGCCACCTTAAATACCTCCTGAACATTTTTAGTCTTTCAACTGGTCTTTTTGTTAACTTTAGTAAATCTTCCATGATTCCCATAAATGTTGATAATCAGTATGTCACCAGACTTGACACTTCATTTGGATGCAAGATTGAAAGCCTACCCTTTACTTATCTTGGACTACCCATGGGCACCACCAAACCTTCTGTTCAGGACCTCATTCCTGTCATATCCAAAATTGACAAGAGATTATCTAGGGTTGCTAGGTTCATGAACTACTCTGGCAGACTTACCTATATTAACTCTGTTGTTGCCTCTATGCCTATATTTGCCATGTGCTCCCTCAAAGTTCATATCTCCATTCTAGATAATGTTGACAAATCAAGCAGAAATTTCCTATGGTATGGAAATGAGATTAATAAAGGGGGTAAGTGTTTGGTTAGCTGGCAAATGATATTCAAGCCCAAGAATCAAGGGGGTCTTGGAGTTCTTAATTTGAGAGAGCAAAACAAAGCCCTCATCATCAAGCACCTTTTCAAATTTTACAACAAGAGTGATATTCCTTGGGTTAAATTAATTTGGGAAGCCCATTATCAGAATAATGAAGCACCTCACTCAAATAGATGCGAAGGATCTTTCTGGTGGAAAGATTGTATGAAAATGTATGATTATTTCAGAGATATGCCAACTTGTGAGATTAAATTTGGTGATACCAGTATGCTTTGGGAGGACAAATGGAGAGGTGACACTATGAATCTAGTGTATCCTTACACTCTTTCACTTATAAGGAAAATATCTCTGTCAAAGCTCCCAAAGATTTGGATAATCTTTACAGTTTATTTTAGCTTCCCCTCTCTATTCAAGCCCATCAGCAATTGCATCTACTTTCTGATAGGCTTAATAGCATCAGGCTTTCTAATGATCATGATATCTGGAAATTCAATTGGGACAGTAACATCAACATAACCAAGAGGATCTATGAATTTCTTATGAAGGGTGAAGATGCTGCTGACACTTTCAAATGGATATGGAAATCATGTTGCCTACCAAAAGACAAATTTTTTTGCTGGTTAATGTTGAATGATAGGATAAACACATGTGAACTTTTGACTCGAAAAAGCATGCAACTTGACTCCACCACATGTGTTTTATGTAATGCTGAAGATATGGAAGACAGAACTCACCTCCTTTTCACCTGCCCATTCAGCCAAGGATTTTGGTGGACCATTGGACTGGAATGGAATTCTGATCTTGACATCCACAATATGGTAATGGATGCTAATCACAGATACAAAATCAAACATTTCATGGAAATTATGATAGTGGGTTGCTGGAGCATTTGGAACCAAAGAAATGGGATGATATTTGAGGGGATTCCTTGCTCAATAAATGAATGCAAGTTTGATTTTATCAGGTCTTTCAAGATCACAATAATGAGAGCTAAACCATCTCTAAAGGATGGCATGTCATCTTGGATTGATAACATTTAGATCTCTATACTGTAATTTTTTACTTTATTTCTTGTACTATTTCCTGGTTGTTTCCCCAACAACCATTGTAAAGACCTTTTATTGCTTGGTTATTAATCAATGAAAATGACATACAGTAGGGTTTTTGCCCTACTATTCTATGGTCAAAAAATATATATTTTATAAAGTAATAACGTGTTTGGTGCATTTTTTATTGTTTTTTTAAAGTGATGCGTTTTTTAGTTACTGCCCAATTTTTATAATTACATCCCATTTATTATTTCTTAAAGCCCATTTCTTGTGAAGCCTAATGCATCCCTCCTAGGAAAGATTTGCAGCCCAGCGGGGCCGAGAATAACAACTTGACCTTGTTGGGTATTCCCTAAAAAAAGTATAGCTGGGCTAGCCATTTTCAGCTTGAAAAAAATTAATATCTGGGCTGGATATCTCTTTGGGCTAGACGGCCCACACGCCTGATTAATACCTGCAGCGATGTTTTTGTTGTTGTTCAGAGGGGAAAAATTAATATTTGGGCTAAACATCCAAAAACTCTACAGTGCTCACACCTCAAAGACACAAATACTGCTTGAGCTGCTTGGTCCCAGCTGTCGGCCGCATCTTGTGCAATTCTCTCGTTTATTGACTACAATGGGTTGACAATGGTGTGGGACCGTGATGTTAGGAAACCAGGAGGAAGCAAAAAAAATTATATATATATATATATATATATATATAATAAGGAGGCACTTGCGTATGTGAGGCTATGGCCCTGGTGGGTCCCCATTGTCATCCTCTCCAAGTAAAGTCATGTCCTCGCCCGCACGCGCTTTCCGCCCGAAACAGTCAGCACCACCGCCCCGCTTCCCGGTGCAGGAGATTGCTCCGCCTTCAAACGACACAAGTGCCGTCCGTCCGTCCATCTGCCGCCCACATTAATGATACGTGGTTGTGGAGGCGGCTACTCGGGCGCCACACGTCCGTCCCTCCGTTGTCCACCATTCTTATATAAACTGCTGCGCCAGCCATAGCCCCATTCATCCACATCCGTTCCCTTTCTCCTGTCCACACCACTACTGCCCACCATGGCTTCCTCGCGCTCTAGCGCTCTTCGGGATGGGCAGACGACGGACCACAAGGAGATGGCAGCCATTGCTGCCGACCAGCTGGCCGGCAGGCAACCGGAGGACGACGCCGTACCAATGGAGAACATGGTACTCGACGATCCGGCGCCAACCCCCTCCCCCACGCCATCCTCGCCGGTGCATTGCACCATGACCATCGGCGAGGCCCGTGCCCAATATATGGACACGGTGAGGCAGATGCGTGAGGAGCAGTTCCGGGAGGCGCAGGCCGACACCGCCTACAACCACCATCTCCTCCAGGAGCACCTACAGGCAGAGGAGCAGATCGCCACAGAGCGGGCGGAGCAGGAGGCGCTGCTTGACTCGTACCGCTCCACTCGCGAGGGCCGCCTCGAGCGCTGGCGGTACCGCATGCGGGTGGCGGAGGCTGCGGCCGCCTACAAAGAGAGCGATGAAGCGGGCGAGGCGCTGTTTGGCGAGACCGAGGATGAGGCAGAGGACAATGCTGGCTCCGACGAGTGCCCGCTCTGCTGGCGTCGACGAGGCCCTGCTCTGCTGCTGTCGACGAGGCCCTGCTCCGCCGAGGCCCCGTGGCACCAACAACGAGGCAGAGGACACCGCCGGCTCCGCCGAGGCCCCGCCCCGCCAACAATGAGGTAGAGAACATCGCCGGCTCAGCCGAGGCCCCACCCTGCCGGCAACGAGGGGGAGGATTTCCACCGCTCTACCGAGGCGCCGCCCGCCGGCAACGAGACAGAGGACATTGCCGGCTCCGCCGAGGCCCCGCCCCGCTGCCAATGAGGCCGCGCCACACAGAAAACGAGGAAGAGTAGAACACGGTAGGTCGCCCCCGCTCGGGTCCAAGTAAGGCCACCGCTGTTGCCCACCGGTTGAAGCCAAGCTAGGCAAGTTGACCATTGTCGTCCGGTTAGCTTCTTGGCGGCGACGTGGAGTCGGAGAGTTGTGTTGGAGAAGAACGCTGCTTCTACTTAACTGCTGGTGCAGTTGGCTGACTGACACGTGGGCCCAACAGGCCACATGTCACTTACACAACTTCACCTGCAGTTAAGTCACTGAAGCTTCTATTTGGCTCAGCGGGACACAGGTGGGTAGCTTCGGTTAATTAATTATACCTCCAATGCACACTTTTTTAGTTGAAGAATGTATGAAATGTAATGAAATCCGGCATGTTTATATGAAATCTGACCGTGTATGAATGAATTTATTTTGATTATTTCGAATTCCTGTATCATTGGCATTGGATGA
This sequence comes from Aegilops speltoides, assembly GCA_021437245.1. Taxonomy (NCBI): domain Eukaryota; kingdom Viridiplantae; phylum Streptophyta; class Magnoliopsida; order Poales; family Poaceae; genus Aegilops; species Aegilops speltoides. The sequence continues at coordinate 245,990,770 of CM038142.1, read as the reverse complement.
ACATGCAAAACAATACGTACTAGCATTATTCCTGTGGTGATCACCTCGCTTGCAGCAGTTTCACATGTACTCCTCCGGTCCATTCTAGTCTGCATACAAGTTTTGTCTGCAGTCAAAGTATCTCTACTTTGACCAATCTTATAGAAAAAAGTATGCACTTTCACAATGTGCGAAGTAAAAAGGAATAGTAGGAGTACAAAGAGTTTGAGCAACATTTTAGTGTTTTTATACATTGCAATCAAACACACAGGGCTGACAATTCATTGAGAACATTCAAAACAATCGATGATTATGCATCTCAGCGACTCACATGTCAGAGGCAATATTTACTTCACAACTAAAGAATAAAGAAAAAATTGATCGACGCTGCTGACAGCAAAGGGCGTCCCATCCAAAAATATCAAACGCATGTCTTGCTAAAATCAAGGAGAAAAATTTGACAAGGTTGTCCCATTCCAAAATATCAAATGCCTATGATTGTGGAATGGGCAGGGTTTGCCATCAGTTCAGACATGGCACCTCGTGCTAAATAAACCATTTGTTTTTTTGTGCGCCCACCAAAATCAACCAAATTCGCAGTAGCTTGTATGATTTTGCCCTTATATGTTGCAATGCCTTGAACTTATCAGCACCTCCTTTCTTGTGGTGGAAATGAATGATTCGATGTATTCATGAACATTTTGTGCAGTTCCAATTGAAATCAAGCTGAGCACCCCTGTTTGCACAAATACAAAAAATGTTGTTGTAGTAATCTATGAGCCACGAGGACTCAGCAATCCCATTACCATGGGTATCAAGACTAGCAAAGCTTAATGGGAAAGGAAGGGGTAAAGTGGTGAGGTTGCAGCAGCGACTAAGCATGATATGGTGGCTAACATACGCAAAGAAGAGCGAGAAGAGATCAAGCGGAACGGTCGTGAAGCTAGCAATGATCAAGAAGTGATCCTGAACTCCTACTTACGTCAAACATAACCCAGAAACCGTGTTCACTTCCGGGACTCCGCCGAGAAGAGACCATCACGGCTACACATGCGGTTGATACGTTTTAATTCGGATCCGTGTCAAGTTATCTACAACCGACATTAACAAATTCCCATCTCGCCACATAACGCGGGCACGGCTCTCGAAAGTTTATACCTGCAGGGTGTCCCAACTTAGCCCATGACAAGCTCTCACGATCAACGAAGGAATAGACCTTCTCCGAGGAAGACCCGATCAGTCTCGGAATCCCGGTTTACAAGACATTTCGACAATGGTAAAACAAGACCAGAAGACCGCCCGATGCGCCGACATCCCGATAGGAGCTGCACATATCTCGTTCTCGTGGCAACACCAGATAAGCTAAGCGTCATGTGTACCGATTTAATCCAAGTTGCCAAGGAATGGTCCCAAGACGGTGTTTAGTTTGGACCAACACTTTGACAAGCATTGGCCGGGGCTATAATAAAGATGACCCTTGGGTTAATTACTCCCAAGGGAAAAGTAGGTGGTGGTGAGGCAAATGGTAAAACCAAGGTTGGGCCTTGCCGAGGAGTTTTATTCAAAGCGAACTGTCGGGGGTCCCATAAATCACCCGACGCGTTAGGAACGTAAAATCTGGGAACATAACACCGTATGACGAAACTAGGCGGCAAGAGTGGAACAAAACACTGCATAAGGCCGAGCCTTCCACCCTTTACCAAGTATATAGATGCATTAATAATATAAGAGATATTGTGATATCCCAACAAAACCCTGCCCACCATGGAGAAATCTTCAACTTCACCTGCAACTAGCAACGCTATAAGAGGGGCTGAGCAAAAGCGGTAACATAGCCAAACAACGGTTTGCATAGGAAAGGTGTCAAAGGTTAGAGGTTCATGGCAATACGGGATGGCTTGATAAACAGGTAATATGTAGCGCAGCATACCGATAGAACGAAGCAACTAGCATAGCAATGATAGTAGTGAGATCCAGGGTAGCGGTCATCTTGCCTGAAATCCTGCAAGGAAGAAGAACGAGTCCATGAAGAAGATGAAGCCACGAAGACGAACCAAGCGTAGACGAACGCATCCTCACGATCGCAACGAAACGGGAACTATCGAGAAGAAGCACACAACAAAGTAAACACACCACACATGAACAAGACATGATGCACAACAAGCATGATGCATGACAAGGCTACATGAAGCTACTCATGGCAAGAGATGATGCAAACAAGAACAACACATCAAAGCAAATTTAAATGAGGCCGGAAACAACATATAACAATTCCAGTAAGTCCTCATATGCATATTTCGAAATTGGTCCAGAACTGAATAAACCTTATGTTCAAGTTGTTAAACAGCAAGTTAAATATCACCAAGATGATCTACACGAAATTCTAGTCAAGTTACATATAAAGTTCATTAGATTCGGAGCTACGGCCTAGAAGATATGAGCAAAACAAGTTAAGCATGGCATTGATGCAAAATGCACCCAAACATCAAGCAAACACACCAAAACAAGGATGCAACATGATAATATGAAACTACATGCAAAATCAAGCAAGTTTCATATAGAGCACACTCAAAACGGAGCAACGGTTCAACACACACACACTATACAAGTCATAGCAACAATCTGTCCAAAACAGCAACTAGGCATCTTACAAGCATCAAACCAACAAGCTACAACACCCCAACATAAGAACAAAAGGCATGAGCATGAAGTACAGGTAAAGCACAACAAGACATGAACACTGAGCTATCTCCAGAAACAACTAGAACATGCTTAAAAGGACATGGGAAGATTGCAAATAATAACAGTTTCAGACTTATCAGGAAATAACATCAGGTTGCAATGTTTAGAGCTATCAAACAACATGTTACAGGAACTTATCATGGAAAACAAAGGCATGGCATGATACTACTAAATGCATAGAACAACAGTCCCTTACTGACCATGAGCCAAAAAGGATCAGAAGATATGATGGCAACCATGTAAACATGGCAAGTTATATTACACATTCATACATGGGAGGAACAACAATAAGTAGGCATGTTGGTGAGATTGAACCACTCACCACAGAGCAATACATGGCATGGCAAGGCAACCAACAGTAAGAATACATGTTTATGAAGCTAAGCATGGCAAGAAAAAGTTCATAGGGTGCATGGATCACTAGCGAAACACATGGGAACAAGTGAACTTAATGTTAACAGGCTGACCGCAACATTTTCAAGCAACTTTAGAGCAAGATAACAACATGTTCCAGCAAGCTATAATTGCAACCAAGGGCATGAATGTATAGAGCAATACATGTAGATCAAAACATGTTTATAGAACATCTCTAGATTATGCATAGAATGATAAGTAGAAGCATGTTTACATAGCAACAAAATATAACAGAATCTGTCAGGAAAACAGCAACAGCAAGTACCCTCCTTAACAAGCTTGATGCACTCAGCACACAACTCACAAAAATACATGGCATACACCCCTGGAAAGATGGCATGGCATAGATCAAAACACATGAAGACATCAACCTCATAGGATGCACACATCAATCATGGCAAAAATGATAAATGAGCAAGTTATAACAGCCAAGAGATTAACATCAACATGCACTTTTCCAACAGCATTTCGGGCATCAAGATGAGCTCAAATGAAAATGATGCAATGGAATGAAATGAATTACTCGTCGAGGCGAACAATTTGACATATTACACGCACGAAACGGAGCTACAGATGCAGAGATACAACATGATGAAGATGGCATGATAATGTCACAAACTCGGGGACAGAGAAATATACCCTCCGGATCTGGGGGTTGACCCTGCACGCAAAACGAGGCGGTGGCAGATCTCGCTGGATTCCTTGCCGGAGACGGAGAGGAGGGCGGATCCGGGGCTCCTCCGGCCGGATCTCGCCGGATCCGGTCCGGGTCGAGGCGGAGGAGGCGGTGGGGAGGCGCGAGCTGCGCCGAGTAGGTCGGCAGGCGGCGACGGGCGGGCTGGACGGCGGCGCCGGTGACCGTGGTAGCGGCGGCGAGGTCGGCCGCGATCGGCGGGCGGCGGCGGCGGCAGAGGCGGGCTGCGGACGGGCGGCGCTAGGCGCGGAGGCGCTAGGCGGCGAGGCGGGCGGGCTGGGAGATGGCGGCGCCCACGTGGCGCTGAGGGATTGGCCACGGGCGGCTGGCGGACGTGTCCGGCGCCGGGCGAACGCGTCCGGCGCGCGGAGGAAGAAGGGAGCTAGGGTTAGGGGAATTTGACCCGAAATTTCAGGGGAGGGAGGTCTATTTATAGGTAGAGGGAGCTAGGAGAGTCCAAATGGAGCACGGTTTTCGGCCACGCGATCATGATCGAACGACCGAGAGCATGGAGGGGAGTAAGGGGTGTTGGGCTGCAACTCAAAGAGGCTTTAAAGGTTATCCGGTTAACCGTTGGAGTACCAAACGACCTCCAAATGGCACGAAACTTGACAGGCGGTCTACCGGTGCTATACCAAGGCAGCTTGGCGAACCTCGGGCCATTCCGAGAAAGTTTAACACCCGCACAGGAAAAGAGTCAAGAAGGGGACGCCGGATGACATAGGAGTGCTGGATTGCAAAACGGACAACGGGGAAAATGCTCGGATGCATGAGACGAACACGTATGCGAATGCAATGCACATGATGACATGATAAAATGCAACACGCAAGCAAATGACATGGCAACGACGGTGAACAATCGCGACACTGGCGCGATCGAATCCGGGCGCATACGGGTCGTGCTGTAGGGCGCCATGAATGTTTTCACAGGGCACCGGATACACTGTTGTGTCCCCTCTCGGATGTTACGATCTCAAGTGAGTATCGTATGATGTACATCGTGAGGATACGGAACAACGAGTGGACTCCTTGTTAGTGTCGTCTAGGCAAAGATAGTGATCGGGTGCTTACCCCGGGTACTTGAGGTATCGCGGGTCGTGGATGACACGGAAGTTCCCTGGATCTTGTGGGTAAAGTGTGCAACCTCTGCAGAGTGTAAAACTATTCGAATAGCCGTGTCCAAGGTCAAGGATAGTTGGGTAACCGCCCTTGGGCTACATCCACTTGTTTACAAACCTGGTGAGTGTGTATGGAAGTGGAAAGAACTACTTGGGTCAAGTCAAAGGACTTGACATGATTGAGTTGGGTTGAAGCCCACTCCCTTTATGTTGATATCAGTAACCAGTCCCTATGGTTACTTGAATTCATATGATGCATGATTTACTAGTTGTTGAACATGTCATAGCACAATAAAATTAGCTTTCTGCAAAAATTTACCTATGTCATGCATTGTTGTATCTTGAACCAAAACATGGGTTGCTTGCGAGTACATTCAAAGTACTCATTGGCTTGCCATTGGTTATTTAATTGGCCAGGCATGGAAGAGCAGGACTTCAAGGAAGAGTTTCTTGGTGACAAACATGCGAACTAGGACGTTTCCCAGTCAGAATTCCTGTAGGGTTAAGGCAGATGGCATGGGTTCTACTTATCGACGAAGATTCTGCTGCTTAAGTTTATTTGGCACTCAGCCCCTGTGGCATTATCTATGTAAGACTTGACCATAATGGGCATAATTTGTGTAAGACGGTATGTATGGATGTAAGACTCTTGTTATTCAGCTTCTGTGTGTTCAGTGAGCATTGATCTCTTGGATCACTATACACGTGCATTTGGTGATCACGACTAATGAGTCAGGGTCCCCACAGCTCGCCTCCCGGTGAGCCAGCGTAGCGGACTGCTGGCATGCCTACCGTCGTTCCACACAGCTACTCACATGCCTCCCGATGACACTGCGTAGCGAGCATGCCTCCCAGTCTGCCTGCGTGGTGAACTGCTCGCATGCGTCCCATCAACTCACGCTTGCTCGCACAGCACATGAGACGCGTGGCGACACGTATATTGTTTTTCTATTTGGATGATTAATGCTGCCTCTTTATTGCTTAACCGAAGCATGGCACGTATCCATTGTTGGTCTAACGCTCAAGGTTCGAATAAATAATCCGTTTGGGATATTGGTTCCCAAATATTAGTAATCTCCCATTTGTAAGAAGATAAAGATTACATCAACCCGGTCTCAAATTTGACAAAAAGAAGTACAATGCCACTTTGTATTGGTGTCCATATGACAACATGATAAGTTTCATGAATTTAAAATAAGTTTTGGATGTACTAAAATTTAAAAATCAAGATTCTCAATGTTTGAAATTTCTTACACGGGGAGTAAACATGCACCCAGTGAGACACATGTGTTCTTGCAATCCATTTAGGTGCACTGTCATGTGTGCATGTAGCTCAAATTTGATTTTTGCACATTATACCCTGGAAAATCAATCAATGTACTAAAACTTCTTAATGATCTCTGTTTTTATTTCCAAATTAAAATGTCCCTCCTTTGGTAACATATGTTCACCACGGGATAATTTAACATGCATCGTAGTTGCGGTGGATTCGCGGTGTGTGTGTGGGGGGGGGGCGTCGGGGGGTGGCGGGTGGGCAGACATTACGAGTCATGAGCCACCATGTGGGTTGCCATTTTGTGATGCAGGTGCCACATCAGAGTCGTGAATTCGTTATTTGAAACATTACACAACCCTTTCATACATACATGTTTTGGCCCCAGGAAGTCGATGGTTGTCCTACAGGATACTTCATACTTGCGTGTGATGCTTTCTGTGGGCCCACGAGGTCATCGTCCATCACTTTGACGAACAGCCGGCGGAGAGGTTAATTTGACTAGCAAGGTAGATTATTTTTTGTTTGTGTTATGGTGGGAGTATATAGTACACGTCGAAGAGGTGGGAGGGGACTAGCATATATACTATATGTACGCGTCTGTGAACAAGAACACCTCACCCATTGTCGGGACTTTTCAGTTTCTGAGGCATGTGCCACATCAAAGTTGTGAAATTGGCTATTGAAGACTCACAAAACACCTCTTTGGGCCACATGCATGCAGGCGGTTGTTATCCTAGGACACTCACGTCTCATGCTTCCATCTGTGGGCCCAAGAGGCTATCGTCGATGCATGCATCACTTTGACCTACATCGGGAGAGGTTAATTAATTTCACCATCATGGAGGATTCTTTTTGGGTTGTATTATGGTAGGAGCATATAGTATGCGTCGAAGAGGGGGAAGGGGACCATCATATGTAGTACGCTTCATGAACCTTGCTCTCTGTGGGGACTTTATGGTTTTCGAGGCATGTGCCACATCAAAGTTGTGCATTTTGGGTATTCAACATATGTTTGGCCCACATGCAAAGCGATGGTAGTTGTCCTCTCGCACCCACTATCATTGCAACAAACCCTGGGTCTGTTGCCCGGTATACGCACAGGCCCAAGGACAAGATTACAACACCAAGATCAGACCAAGCAAGAGGGGTCAATTCTTTGAAGGATCCAAGTGCAGATCAAGAAGACCAAGATGAGCCAGAGAAGCAAGATATCTCTAAGGAAAGAACCTCCCTTGCTGGGCGGGCGAGCCTAGCAAGCATGGGTTTTGCCCAGGAAGCAAGCTTGCAGATCGTCCCGGCAGGCCTGCCGGGGCTTGCGGAGGCAAGCCACTACGCTGCTCCAACTCACAAGCGACGCAAGTGAACCATCATTGTGGTGTCAAGACCCAAACTGACTAATTGGTTGCTTCTTGCCACATGGTAGCCAGTTCCTACAGCAAACACTTCCATATGACACCTGTCTTGAGATTTGTCAAGCAAGTAGGCACAAAGCAGGCAAAACAGCCCTGCAAGGGTTGCCGGGCATGCCGTGATGTGACACTCGATGGCGGATTTAATGTTCTCTGTCAGCCTGCAGAGTTAGGTATGATAGCACTGTTTGCTATCTAATCAGTACGTAAAGACTGATTTGCCATTGTGGTGACCCCTTGATCTATAAAAGGAGGCCCATGGCAACCATAAAAAGGATTTGGACCCTCACACATTCATACATGCGTAGCTACTCTCCCCCCAAGGAAACCATGTCGGGCAAGTGATTTGCGGTCGCCACCATTATGCACCATCAATCCACCAAAGCAGGAGTAGGGTTTTATGCCTCACAGCGGCCTGAACCTAGGTAAAACTACCGTGTGATCTCTGCCGCACTGTGTCACGCTTCTCCGCTCTTTGTGCAACGTGCACATCCCCCGCTGAACCAAAAGGGGCTCATGGCCCCATAGGTGGTCGTGGTTTCCCACGACATCTTTGGCGCGCAAGGTAGGGGTTTCACTTGCGCAAACCCGAGAGCATCATTAGCGCCTCATCTTCATCGCCATTTTCGTCATCGATGGTGTCATCGTCTATGGTGCCCAAGAAGAAGCCCGGAGCTGCAAATCACCCGTCCACCTTGAAGGCTCCGCCGCCCACGACCACCAACACCGCGGGGAATGCGGGGACGCGTGAGGATGTGGATATTGCGAGGGACGTGGTCGGCGTAGGCGGCGTTGTCACCACCTCCCCCATGTCCGAAGCAAGGGTGGGAGGCACTAGGGAAGGACATCACCAGCAACATCCCAGCGGCCATGTTCCACAAGGTATGGATGGAGGGATTATTCCATCTTCACCCTTTCTCCTCGCCAAAGGGCACAACCGCAGTGGTGGCGCTCGTTCTCGGGCGAATTGCAACCCTCCGGCCACCCCCGCTGTAGGCGCGACCGCAAGGCACGCGCCACTCCCAGAACAGGCTGACCCAGCTACTCTGCCCAACGGAGCCGCTGGCCCCCAAGTGCATCCACCGCGTCACCACGCCATCCAAGCGGCTAGTTCGCAACAACGAGAGCATGGCGCCGTCGCCACCGGCACCATCAGGAGCCGAGCGACACTTCGATCTACATTGTCATCACCTATGCCAAGGACTTCCTTAGAGGCCATGGCATGGGCTGAACTGTTGCCAAGATTTCCACCGGCAGCCGATCATATGCATGACTGTCAAGCTACCATCCAAAGTCTGATTGGTTTTGTCGAGGAGGGAGGATCACAACGAGCTGGCCTGCCACGGCCTCCCCAGGAAACGTCAACAGCTCGTGTTGCTGGCCGTACGGAAGGGGCCACCCCCATGGTGCAATCCCCACCACGGCAACCAGCATGGGAGCCACGAAACCAAGAACCTGATGATGTCTCAATGGCCTCTTCCGACCCTCGAGCGCATCAAGACCAACGGCAGGCCCCAGAGGATAGGCGGAGGGAAGGCGCGTGCGTCATCGTGGAGCGGCGCCGCGATAACTACCGCCGGTCCAATGGGTACGATGGCCCTGACGACGACGAGCCCACGCTCAGAGATGGCAGGTATCTGCCTTTCGAGGTTGGGTGCCCTACTTTCACCCGTGAGTTGCGGCATGTCTGTTGGCCGTCCGCTCGCACATTCAAGCCAGAGATACCCGAGAAGTATGATGGGAGACTGAACCAGGCAGAGTTCTTGAGCATCTACACCATCATTGTTCAAGCTACCGGGGGAAGAGATGAGAAGGTGTTCGCCAACTACTTCCCTTTGACACTCAAGCCAAATGTGAGGCCTTGGCTGATGCACCTGCGAAAGAACTCCATTTTGACCTGGCTGACCTATGCCATGAGTTCATTGGCGCCTTCACGGGCACCCATCAAGAAGCAGGGTGGCCCAATGACTTACAGCTACTCCAGCAGAAAGAAGGAGAGACTCTACGAAAATACTTGCAGAGATTCAGCCGAGTCCATGGAAATATCCCATACATCCACCCGATAGCTATGATAGCTACCTTCCAATCCAACATGCGCAACCGCCGGATACGTCCCAAGATGAACGTTTGATTGCCCAAGACTGTGAAGGAGATTTACACCATGGTGGACAAATGTGCTTGGGTGGAGGAGGGGAGGAAACTCCCTGGAGAGGAATATTGTGTCGACATCGACTTAGAGGATGGCGACTCAGAGGATGACGACGAGACCACCAGTCAAAAGAAGAACAACAAGAAGCGCAACAAGAAGCACAAGGATAAGGCGGTGATGATCGTTGAGGGTTCGGGCATGCCTAGTACCGGCAAGAATGCTAAGACAGAAGCCCCCGCAAGGAAGCTGCCACGTGCACTGACTATCGGGAGGCCGCGGCTGCCAAGAAAGCTAGGAAAAGTGAAGGACTGTACTGCAAGATTCATCGTAACAAGGGCCACAATCTCCAGGAGTGTCATCAGGTCGAGCAGCTCGTCAAGAGGCAGAGGGTTGAGTATGAGAAGCGTGATAAGGAAAAAGGTCAGAATGGTGCTTGTGGGAAGGGCCAAGGTGGTGAAGCAAATCACCCCGACAAAGCTCCTCGAAACCAAGGAAAACCCACCAGGGGCCGAGAGAAGGAGGATTGCAATGATGAAAGCGATGGAGGGGATGAAGAGGAAACCAGCGAGTAGGAATTCCAGAAGGCCACTGACGCCTTGTGTATTAATGGGGGTGCATCTTTGCACTCATCTCACCGCCAACTTAAATAGTGGGCACATGAGGTCAATGCCATGGAGCCAGCGACAGTTTCTCGAAATCCACTCAAGTGGTCACTCACGCCCATCATCTTTGATGAAGAGGACCACCCCGACCGCATCAATGCGGTAGGGTGCTTGCCGTTGTTGGTCTCACCAACAATCCACAACCTCAAAGTCACAAAGATGTTGGTTGACGGCGGGGCCGGGTTGAATCTGATTTCCCCAAAGGTTATCAGCAAACTCTAGATAGCAGAGGAAGAGATTAAAGCCACGGGCACGTTCCAAGGAGTCAATCTCAACAGGAGTCATCCTAAGGGAAAGATCACGTTGCCAGTGATATTTGGAGGAGAGTTAAACTACTGGACTGAGAAATTTGTGTTTGATGTGGTCGACCTTCCCATGCCGTACAAAGGAATCCTTGGGTGCCCGGCCCTGGCGAAGTTCATGGCGACATCCTACTATGCCTATAACACCTTGAAGATGCCAAGGTCGATGGACATCACTTCCATTACGTCAGGTAAGAAAGACACAATTATGTGCGTGGATAAGATGTACCGGGACACAGTCGCGGTAGAGTCCATTGAAGCCACAGTTCCCACCAAGGAAAGCAAAGTAAAGAAGAAGGTTAGGAGGGACGCCGGTAAGGAATCGGGGAAGCATACCTCTTTGGAGTGTACCACACCTGTTGATGATGTGCCAGAGAGTTCCAACAGCAAGAGGTCCAAGGATGTTGCACCCCATGTGAAAAAGGTCCCGACAAGGCTGGCTGGCGCTGATTGTACTTTCACTATTAGTGCCACCCTTGATGACAAACAGGAAAGCACGCTCATTGCCTTCCAGCGGGCGAATATTGATGTGTTTGCCTGGCAATCATCTGATATCCCCGGTGTTCCCAGGGAGGTAATCAAGCACCACCTTGCTATCTGCCCACATGCCTGACCCGTCAAGCAAAAGGTTTGGAAGCAAGCCTTGGAGCGGCAGCAGTTCATTGTCGAGGAAATCAAGAAACTTGAGGCAGCTGGTTTGGTCAGAGGAGTACTACATCCAACATGGTTAGCAAACCCATTGGTTGTGCACAAGGCTAATGGGAAATGGAGGCTTTGCATAGATTTCACTAATCTGAACAAGGCATGCCCGAAGGACCCATTCCCTTTGGCGCGCATCGACCAGATTTTGGATTCCACTTTTGGGTGTGATTTACTCTCCTTTCTGTATGCATACTCTAGATACCATCAGATATTTATGTCCAAGGAAGATGAAGAAAAGACCTCATTTAGCACCCCATGTGGCACATACTGCTTTGTGCACATGCCTTTCGGGTTGAAGAGTGTCGGGTCCACTTTTGCAAGAGCAGTCCAAATTGGTTTTGAACCATAGTTGCACAGGAACATTGAAGCTTATATGGATGATATTGTGGTCAAGACCAAGGACCGATCAACCCTCATCCATTTGCTAATCCATGCAAGATCAACTTGAAGCAGAACCCAGAGAAGTGTGTGTTTCGCGTTCCCTCCGGCAAGCTACTTGGTTTGTTTGTGTCCCACCGCAGGATCGAGGCAAACCTAGATAAGATCAAGGCGATCGAGCAGATTTAGGCACCTAAGATAGTTAAGGATCTGAGGCATTTGACTGGATGAGTTGCCGCGCTTAGCAGATTCATCTCCAAGTCTTCCAAGCATGCCTTGCCATTCTTCAAAAGGCAGGACCCATGAAGTGGACCCCAGAAGCAGACGCAGCGCTACAAGATTTGAAGACCTACTTGTCTTTCGTGCCCACTTTGGTATCACCCAAACCACAAGAGTCATTGCTGCTATATCTGGCAGCGACTAATCAAGTGGTTAGTGCAGCATTAGTGGCACAGCGGGAAGTGGAGAAGATAGTAACCTCGGGAAGTGTCCCATCCATGGAAGAGAAAGAAAACAGCCCGGCAAGGCCAGATGTGGATCAGGACAAAGAGGAGCATCGCAGTGGAGGCAACCCCAGGGACACGTCAAGGAAGAAGGTGGTGCAACGCCTAGTATACTTCGTCAGATCCCTATTGTAGGGGCTAGATCCAGGTATTCTGGCGTGCAAAAATTGATTTTTGGCCATGTCATGGCCTCAAGGAAACTGCACCACTACTTCAAAGCCTCACGGTTGTCACCTTCTTCCCGTTACAAAGGTTACTCTGAAACCTAGTGGCTACCGGCAGAATAGTGGAATGGGCATTGGAGTTGTCCAGCTTTGGCCTGAAGTTTGAAAGCACATGAACGATTCAGAGCAGGGCGTTGGTAGAGTTTATTGCAGAATGGATGCCAACCCCTGATAAAGAGGTACTAGAAAAAGTTATCCCCAGCAAGGAAGCGCCGCAAGAATGGATCATGTATTTTGATGGTGCCTTCTCCCTACAAGGTGCTGGGGCTGGCGTGCTTCTCATTGCTCCCACTGGAGAGCACCTGAAGTACGTCATCCGGATGCATTTTCCCCGGAGGAGGCGACCAACAATACATCAGAGTATGAAGGGCTCCTTTCCGGGCTCAGAATTGCCACAGAACTGGGAATCAAGAAGCTGATCATTGATGGAGGCATACATCGAGGAAGTGAGAATGGAGGAGCGCTTTGACGGATTGCAAACGGAGCACGTACCGCGTGCGGAAAACAGCATTGCCAATCATTTGCCGAAGTGTGCCGCATAGAAGCTTCCTATGGAACCATAAACTTTTGTTCTCCATCTTACTCAGCCCTCTGTATCCGCGACAACAATGGCCCGAAATAGGGGGAAATTAGACACCGGGAAGGCTCTCCTGATAGAGCCTCTCAGGGCTACTGGTAGGGACCTGCCGGAAACGACTCCCCTTTAATTACCAAGCTGCACCCTCCTGCTGGGCCAATAGTCCCTGCAGTCGAGTAATGCACTCCCACGAATGAGGAGGTGCTGCTAGTCCTCGTTGCCGAGCCCTAGGCTCCAACTTGGGCAGGGCACATAGTCCATTTCCTCCAAACTGTAGAACTTCCCGAAGAGCAAGAAGAAGCGGAAAGAGTAGCCCGAAGGGCCAGTATGTATCAGTTTGTTGATGACACACTATACAGAAGAAGGCCCAAAGGTGTGAAATTGAAGTGCATTTGCCGGGAAGAAGGAAAGGAAGTGCTGGCAAAAATACACAAAGGCATGTGCGGCTCCCACATTGGATCAAGGGCTTTAGTTGGGAAAGCATTCCGGCAAGGATTCTATTGGACCATAGCTCTCCAAGATGCGGTTGACCTAGTCACCAAGTGTGGAGCCTGCCACTTCCATTCCAAGAATATCCATCTGCCTGTCCAAGCACTTCAGACAATCCCTTTGTCATGGTCGTTTTCGGTCTAGGGGCTCGATATCCTTTCCCCTTTCCCCCGAGCTGACGGGGGCTTTGAATTATTGTTCGTTGCAATCGACAAGTTTACAAAGTGGCCAGAAGTAGAAGCTATGAGGAAGGTGACTGCTCAGTCATCTATCAAGTTCTTGAAAGGATTGGTGTGCCACTTCGGGGTCCCTGCCTGGATCATCACCGACAACGGCACCCAGTTCAGGAGCCATGCCTTCATGCAATATGTTCATGCCCTCGGAAGCAAGATCTCATTTGCCTTTGTCGCACATCCCAGAAGCAATGGACAAGATGAGAGGGAGAACGCTAAAGTGCTGCGAGGACTCAAGACAAGAACATTTGATAAGCTGCAAAAGTGCGGCAGGCGATGGATCAATGAGCTGCTAGTGGTTCTTTGGTCCCTCAGAACAACACCAAATCGAGCTACCGGGCAGACTCCCTTCTCCCTAATCTATGGGGCAGAAGCAGTTATCCCCACAGAACTCATTAACGAGTCACCTTGAGTACTTGCCTACGATGAAGTAGTGCAAGAACAGCACCGGCGTAATGACACTATGCTTCTCGAGGAGAATTGTCTCCGGGCTGCTACACGTGATGCATGCTACCAGCAAGCCCTACGTCGCTATTACAGCTGCAGGGTTCATGCCCGGTGTTTTGAGGAAGGCAACCTTGTCCTTAGGCGCGTTTAGTCTGCCAAGGGTACAAACAAGTTGACACTGATGTGGGAAGGCCCTTACCGGGTAGTACGAGTCATCAGACCACGCGTAGTCCGTCTGGTGACCGGAGATGCCATTCAATTGCAAAACTCATGGAATATTGAGCATACCCGCAAGTTCTACCCGTAAGGCGCAGGTGTCAGGCCCTTCCCGGCAGCCACCCTGTTGTTGAGGCCTTCCTCAGTTGCATGTAACCCCTTGTACAAAGCCATGCGCGAACCCTGAGGAACAGAAAAATAAATGAACCGCTATGGGGGACCCGACAAGTTGCATGCATACATAAGCATATCATGAGCATCGCATGCTCATTAGATAAGATTGCATCTAGCATCATTTTCATCTGCATAAACTGCAGGCTCCCTTCGTGGACTCAGTCCCCAAGAGGAGATGAGAAGACGAGTCTGCACTATAGTCTCTGGCAAGCCAAACAAATAAGTTCTTTTTCTTATCCATATATGTTCTGTAAGTAAGGACCTTGTGCATAAGAAAACCCTGATACCCTTCGAAACTTAGGTACTCCCACCCTTTGACTCGAACGTTTCTTCGGTCAGGGTAGTCGCAGTGGCCTTTGTTCAAAAAGAACTGGCGGGGGGCTGGTCCTTCTTCACGGTTTATGCCCGGTAGGCCTAACTCCCCGGCAACAAAACAGAGGGTACCGGCAGGATAGCCTTCCGGAGGAGACTCGTTTACTTAAAAATATAGAGGGATCCCACCTCTGCATGGACATATACATGCATGAGTCCCTGGCAAGGTTTATCTTTTTTCATTAATATGTTGATCAAACAAGTACAGACCTTACAGGACATGGATTCAAGAGATTACATTATTTGGACTAAATTTCGCAAGTGCCTATAGATTTAAGGCTGAAAAAAGATAAGTGCCTCATGATGCCCTTTTTCTCCCTCTCCTCCTAGGCACTGCGGCGGGAGGTGAGGAGGGAAAAAGGAGTGCCTGGGCAGAAGCTCAGCCTGACCCTGTCGGGCTCCAGGAGAGGTAGCCCGGCAGGGGCAGGAGGGCGCAGACGAAGGCGATGGTGAAGAGATCAGCAGAGATGACCCATCAACCACCACCACCACCAGGGCCAGCAGGACGTGGCAGGGCGAATGAAGCTGTAGCCTACGAGGTAGCCTGCTGGGGTCCAACTAGAAGGCTGTTGGAGGAGCCGGAGGCACCACCTTTACCCCTGCTCCCAACTCCGGGCAAATCACCTTGCCGGAGAGGAGGTGCTGATGCAGATGGTGCTGCCTCCACCTAAAGGTGACGGTCCGGTTGATGCTCAGCCGGAGTCAGAGTCATCGCCCTCCTGGTCAGTGTCATTGTCACCGACGTCATTGTCCTCCTCGTCGCTATCTCTCGAGGAGGTGCTTTCATCGTCGGTCGAGCTCTCCGTGCAGCACCCTATGCGAGCGCCCGAGCTCCCAAAAACCTTGACGGAAAGGAAACCGTCCTCCATTAACTTAAAATGGAGGACGTGCCCTTCCGACAAGCTATGGGCATGAGAAAAAGTCTTCCAGCCTCGACGGAAGTACGTGACATGAGGGGCGGGGAAGTCTACATCCACTCGTATGCTGCCATTCCTGCAGCCCCTCATGTGCAGTCTCAACGCTCACGGCTGCTCGAGCTCCATCGCCCTTCCAAATGGAGTAGGAAGATGGAGGCGGCCATGTGGAGGCTTGTACAGCCTGATGACGAACTCGAGAGGCTAGTCGCTGACGTGGCCTTCCGTCGGAAGAGAAGCCTCCGGTGGGGGCGCGATCAGGGCACCGCCCCGTCCTCCTCCTCCCTGGGTGCCATGACGACCACGACCTCGTCCTCTCCCTCTCCCTCTCGCAGTAGGTTCCGTCCCCGCACTCTTAGGAGGAGGAGGGAGACGATGTCGAGTAGAAGCTCTCGTTGCCACCATTGAAGTATCACCACGTCCTTGCCCTCTCGTCATGGCGGGCGAAGAAAGTTTGAAAAAAGGGAGAAGGAAAGTGTGTGAGCACACTCCTACCCCCTTGCATAGGAGAACGAAGCAGGGGCTGGCCACTCATTCAGTAGGCGACCTCCCTACTCCTCCAATGTGGCTTCCCTACGGCTTCAAAGGCTCAGGAAATCAGGGCCAACCTTCTGCGCAATCGGGGACGCCTGGCTTTCTGCCATAGCGCCCATTTCCACGCCCTCCGCATCCACCACCTACCCTATGCAATGAATGTGATACACGTGGCGGAGGCACCAAGGACAGGAGGTAAGTGGGGTGGCAGTTTCTACCCTGTGATCATGGGACATGGGCGATCCGCAGATTGTGGTTCAGTTTCTCCTGTGACGTTTCACACGACGTGCGGGAAACCAGAAACTGGCCCAAATTCGGGTTAATGAATAAGTAAAGAAGATTTCAAAGGCTGGAGCCACCCTTGCACTCCTGCCTGTGCACTCGTTAGGGCCTACCCCGATGACACCCGGCGGCGCATTCGTGTTAGGCTCAGGGGCTCCTATCGGTGCAACAAACCCTGGGTTCATTGACTGGACTGTGCACAGGCCCAAGGACAAGGTTACAACACCAAGATCAGACCAAGCAAGAGGGATCAATTCTTTGAAAGATCCAAGTGAAGATCAAGAAGACCAAGATGAGCCAAAGAAGCAAGATATCACTAAGGAAATAACCTACCTTGCTGGGTGAGTGAGCCTGGCAAGGTTGGGTTTTTCCCCGAAAGCAAGCTTCCAGATCGTCCCGGCAGGCCTGCCGGGCCTTGCGGAGGCAAGCCAGTCCACCTACAGGCGACGCAAGTCATCGATCAGTGCGGTGTCAAGCCCCAAAAGTGACTAAGTGGCTACTTCTTTCCACATGGCATCCACTTCCTATAGCAAACACTGCTATATGACACCCGTCCTGAGATGTGTCAAGCAAGCATACACAAAGCTAGCAAAACAGCTCGGCAAGGGTTGTCGGGCATGCTGTGATGTGACACTGGATGGCTCATTTAATGCGCTCTATCAGCCTACAGAGTTCTGTATGATAGCATTGCTATCTAATCAGTATGGAAAGACTGATTTGCCACTGTGGTGACCCCTTGATCTATAAAAGGAGGCCCATGGCAACCGTAGAAAGGATTCGGACCCTCACACATTCATATGCGCCTAGCTACTCTCGCCCCAAGGAAACCCTGCCAGGCAAGTGTGTTTCGTTCGCCGCCATTATCCACCATCAATCCACCAAAGTAGGAATAGGGTTTTATGCCTCATGGCGGCCCGAACCTGGGTAATACTGCCCGTGTGATCTCTGTCGTGCTGTGTCACGCTTCTCCGCTCTTTGTGCAATGTGCCCATCCCCCCACCGAACCGAAAGGGGCTCATGGCCCCATAGGTGGTCTCCCACGACACCCACTTAAGCAGTTATCAGCGATATCGATGCTTTCCATCTGCGGGCCCGCTTGGTCCATCACTACTTTGCTTGACAACGAGAGAGACTGGTTTGACTTAGGAGGGGAATATTTTGTTTGTTTCTAATAAGGTATATATATAGGTCATGCCCTGGGATGACATGATATAGTTTGAGCACACACATGCATGCGTACGCATGAATCCCTCCCATCGAGTCAAAGTGGCTAGTACCACGACACGTCATGAACCGGTCTCACTCTATGTGGGGACTGTAAGATTTTCGACGCAGATCCCACATCAATGTTGTGAAATGGTATTCAAACATGCATGCGCGCATCACCTCCATACTTATGCATGTAGTGGTTGTCTTCGAACGGTACACTCCCTCGCGTGGTTATCGGCGACAAGCCTATCTATTTGTGGGCCCGCGTGGACATCCATGATCACCTTGATCAACAACAAGATAGGTCTCCATGGTGGCTTCTTCCTTTGGTTCGTGTTATCATAGTATAGGTCATGGTGAGATTCAGACCTAATTAAGTTTGAGCACATACTATGCACGCATGCATGCATGAATCCCCGCCATCGGCTTGAAGTGTGGTGTGACATACATATGCATCGTCAACTATCTATCACTTAGTGTGGGGATTTCTGGTTCGAAAGCATGGTCCCACATCAAAGTTTTTCCATTGTGTATTCAAACACACCTCTCCATACATATGGTTGGGCCACATGCAGGCAGTGGTTGTCTTCGGGGACTAGCTACTTGCATGATTATTGGCAAGCTAGCCCATCTCCGGGGTCGCATGGACAGCCATCACTTTGACCAACAACAAGGTGATATGCATCTTGGTGATATGCCTCTCTGGTCCGCTGACTGAAAGTGCGTGTGGGGGGGGCTGCTACTTTGCACATTGCTAGGTAAACCACCGTGCGGGGCATGCATTCATAGCTTAGGATTCCCTTCCCGTCGATACGAGGGGGGCAAGAAATATCGTGCCCTTTGCGAGATAGGTGCCACATCAAAGTTGCATTTGATATTTGAACATCAAACCACCTTTTCATACATATATTTGGTCCACATGCAAGTGTGTTCGTGTTCTGACCCTCTCTCGCATCATTTTTCGGTAAATTTATGAACATTAGACAAATCAGATGACGCAACAAACACGGTTCACTCACACTAACTGTGTGCCATGCCGGTGCCCCTGTCGCGCACATCCGCACATTACATTGGGCTCCACAAGGATTCCCCTCTCAAACATATCTACCCACTTGCAGCTTTTTTTGTTTGGCGACATGCGGTTATTATGTTTTGACCGTGTGTGATGTTTCTTGTTCTCGCTCCCGCCTGCATCCCTCGAAAACATCTGCTCGCCTCGAGGGGTTTTCTGTTTCATAACACACGGTTGTTATTTATGGACCGTGTGCGATGCACCATCATCTAAATTTTCAATAGCCCCGGCATTTCACTCCCGCGTTTGATTCCCGCGTAGTAAAATTTTCGGTAGCCATGTCATTTCCTCAAACACACACACCCCCCTCCACACACACACACACCAAAACATCCTCGGGTGCACGCGCGCACGCACGCACACACACACACACACACAAACACACACACCCTCCTGTCGGTGTCAAAACTGGCGGATCTCGGGTAGGGGGTCCCGAGCTGTGCGTTTAAGGCTAATGGTAGCAGGAGGCGGGGGACACAATGTTTACCCAGGTTTAGGCCCTCTCTATTGAGGTAATGCCCTACTTCCTGCTTGATTGATCTTGATGAATATGAGTATTACAAGAGTTGATCTACCACGAGATCGTAATGGCTAAACCCTAGAAGCCTAGCCGATGATATTATGATCGTTGTTCTATGGACTAAACCCTCCGGTTTATATAGACACCGAAGGGGGCTAGGGTTACACAAAGTCAGTTACAGAGAAAGGAATCTACACATCCGAATCGCCAAGCTTACCTTCCACGCAAAGGAGAGTCCCATCCGGACATGGGAAGAAGTCTTCTGTCTTGTATCTTCATAGCCCAACAGTCCGGCCCATGTTAATAGTCCTGCTGTCCGAGGACCCCTTAATCTAGGACTCCCTCAGTAGCCCCCGAACCAGGCTTCAATGATGATGATTCCAGCGTGCAGGTTGTCTTTGGCATTGCGAGGAGGGTTCTTTCTCCGAATACTTCAAAGTACCTGACTTAAAGAGGAGTATCTAGCTTTCCATTTAATGTTGCGCTCATCGGCTTCTGCACCTTCATGACTTCAGCTTCCACGTGTCGACCAAATATGAGAGGTCGAGGCATTTTTGCAATTACCACCCTGACCATACAAGAAAGTCGTCTATTTAAAGAGATGGGGATCTTTAGATCTAACCCACACCAAGCGCGGAATCCTCAGAGCTTGCCAGCAGAAACCACCCCAACTTGGCTAGCGCTCCCAGCTCTTCCTCCCGCCCTCACGGCCCCAAACAGGGTGATTGGGAAAAGTGTTCCGTATCCCACGACCAACTGGCGAAGCTACAGACACAGGGATTTCTCCCCCCCCACAGATCTAGTCCCCGTTCGAGCCGGAT
Source organism: Aegilops speltoides (assembly GCA_021437245.1). Taxonomy (NCBI): domain Eukaryota; kingdom Viridiplantae; phylum Streptophyta; class Magnoliopsida; order Poales; family Poaceae; genus Aegilops; species Aegilops speltoides. The sequence goes on along the minus strand of CM038142.1, from coordinate 245,970,358 downwards.
TGGCTTCTTTTGACTGTGGGAAGCAGGCGGAGAAGTTCCCCAACCCATCCAGGGGGAACGAGTATGCTTTGTTCCCTACTTGTTGAGCGGCGTCAGATTTTCAATCCATCTGTTCCTTGGAGGGCTTCTGGAGTACTATGGCCTCCAACTGCACAATTTTACTCCTGCCTCTATCCTGCACATCGCGGGTTACATTGCTCTTTGTGAGCTATTTCTGGGTTGCGAGGCCCATTTTGAGTTATGGAAGAAGTTGTTTTGCCTTTACCTCGTAATCAAGAGGGATCAATATTCCAAGTGGGTGGAGCCGAAATATGGCGCATCACCGGGACCGGATACCTGTCCGGCACGCTGAAGAAGGAATTCGAAGAGTGTCCTTCCGAGTGGTTCTATATCGAGGACGTCTCCCTTCTCGACCCAATCCGAATGGGTCTTCCTGAATTTTGAAGTGTTCCATTGAAGAAACGCCTCAGCTGGCGTCCCCGGAGCCTCAGGGAGGAAGATAGCACGGAAGTCCACCAGTTGATGAGCAAGATAAAGACGCTCGCTCAGTCTGGATTGTCAATAGTCGAGGTTATGGCGACATCCATACTGCGAGGGGTCCAGCCACTCCAATACTGAGGGCGTCCTATGTGGCACTTAAACAGAGAAGATGATGCCACCCGCTACGGTCGGAAGGGTCCAGACACTCCCGCTGCTTTGGCGAAAACACTGTCCGGACTATACAAAGGGGAGAAAGAGGAGTTCATCTGCATTAAGCCCAGAGATGTATTTTCGACGTACAACCCTCCCAATTCGGTGAGTGTCCATCCCATTATTCTACTCCATTTACTCCCTGAATCCCTTTCCATAAACATTAATCCGTCCATTTGCAATAGGAATGACGGAAAATCACCAAGGAGATCCACAACCCCGCACCACAGCCAGAGGACCACAACCGGGCCCTTGACCCCGGATTCGAAGAGGATCCGGATATATTCGTGGAGCTCGGGGAAGGAGTGTTTTACCAGGCGAGCCATGACAACACAGAAGTGGCCATCATCATTGACTATCCCGTCCTTCTCCCTACATCGCATGTAAGTAATCAGGAGACTTATCCTTCGAAAGAATTTCTTCGTTCCACCTAACCTACCGCACTATATTATGCTCTAAAGGGGAGGCGCTCAACGCGCCATGCTACACCAGAGACGACACGGAAGAAGGTTGCGCCTACGCCGGGCAGGCCTTCGAAGAGGAAGGCAAATAGGGGCACGGCTGAGCCCTCATCAAAGTGGTATGACTTTTTTAAAAAATATGCTCCTTGGCTGTCCCATTTGAAGTATGACGCTATCTGTTGTGTCTTATCAGGAAAAACATTCGCCGGACTGTGTCTGGGGTTCCTACCAGTCATGCCTCTACTAGCTGGATTCTGAACCCTGTCTCGAGGACTGAGGCTAACGCGAAAGTGACACCGGATTGTCCTTCTGCGGAGGATTCGGATAAAGTATCTGTCACAAACTCCGAAGTGGAAAGCGCCATGAATCATCGGGGCCGGCCGGCCGCTCTTTGCGACCCTGGTTTTTCAGAAGAAGCTTTCAACGCCTTAACCTTGGGTGATGCATACATCCGAGCTGCTCGAGATGGGCTTTCCCGAGCCACAGACCAGTATTTGAAAGATATGCATGTAAGTTCATACTTGCACAATTCTGATAACTATATACAAGTAGCCCTTGAGACTTGAAGCAGTTTAAGCAACTAATTTGAGGATCGTTGTATACCAAGGTGCTCAAAGAGAAGAACAACCTGTTGGCTCAAGAGCTGGAGAAGTGTCAGACCCAGCTAGCCACCGCTACCACCGAACTGGAGAAATCCAAGAAGGCAGAGTCTGGTAATGATCCCTTCCATCGACAAAACATAATCATATACCAGGATTATTAATGCAGGTGCGTTTCTTATGGCAGAGTCGTCAGATCATCCGGGAGAGGTACCGGAAGCCGCACAGGCGGGAGATCCCGGAGCTCAAAGGCAACTGGCTGCGGGCGAGCATATACTAACGCGGGTTCGGGAGGAGAAAAACAAACTCCAAGATTCCCTCACCAAGCTAGGCGAAGAGCTAAAATATGTGCGGGCCTAGCTAGCTGACTCCGTGAAGGAGAATAAGAAGCTGCGAGGCGGCATACTTAGTATGTGTTTAAACTTACCCCTACGTAATTTGGATAGGGAAGAAACTGACAGAATTATGTCTATAGGTATATTGACGGGCCATCCCGAAGAGGAGGTGTCCGAATCGTCGAGCGATCTGCTACAAGAGCTGTCGCAAATGCGCGAGCAAGCTCAGCAGGCGATGGAAAGCATTGCCAAAGTCTTATGGCCATCCGACTCCCCTCTAGGAAGTACGGAGGGGCTTGTACAACTATTCAAGGGAGCGCGTCGGCGCTTCCGATTATGGAAGATATCGGCCTACCAGGAAGGTGCGCGAGAGGCCTGGGCGATGGTGAAAACTCGGTATACCAAGCTCGACCCGAATCACATGGCCTGGGTCGGACCTTTAGGGTCAAATGGAAAAGAAATTCCTGTTAGTTTGGTATATGACTAGGTACAAGTAGCCGCCAAGTATTCCCAACAGGATTGTAGGCTAGATAGCATGTTGGATGGCATAGAGGAAGAAGGTTTGTGAGTCCAAGTGACTATTTACTTCAATTGACAAATTTGTCCCTAGCCGAATTGTAAAATGATTGTCATGGCAGACCTTTTCGCTTCGACCTCTGGACCTGAAGGAGAAGAGTGTTTCCGAATACCTGCTCGTTAAGATATACTGGGGTACGCACGGAAACCAGGCGTAGGGGTCATAGTTGCTTGAATAGACAAGTATCCGGCTAGCTATGTTATATTACATTTTTGATTGTAAGAATCATCTTCCAGAGAGAATAGTTTCGTTAAGGGTTCCTTTCCCTGGGTCAGCATGCGTTAATCATGCATGTCCGAACTGTGATTGAAAAAACCACAGCATACATAACATCTGGGGGTTCATAATGTGACAAGTAAAAAACATCTTTAGTCCACCGACCGAATATTCCCTTAAGAATGCTAGCTTTCGGCTTCACCCAGTCTGAGGTACACATCTGGATGACCCGGCAGTAACAATCACGGAGGTGCTCCCTTTATGCCCTAGCCGAACTAACAGGAATGTAGGGCATAAGCACAGGAGCCAGGCAACCCAGCTTGGCCAAAACTTAAGTCATATCGATGCATATAATGGCGAAGAAAAGGTACATATGCATAAAAGACACACATGTGGTGAGCTTGATGCTCGGAATATAATAATAATAATAATAATAATAATAATAGGCTTCTGTACGAGAAGCCCCCAGGTATAATTGACGTACATATTTTAGAATGTGTGCGTCGAAGGTGCATGGTAGAGCCGCACAAAAGCTTTAAGGCTTGAAAAGAAAGAAAAATGTGAAAAGAGAGGAAAATAAATACTGGAAACAAAAAGGGATAAAGGAGACGAATGAAGAGTCCGGCGCTAGGCATAGAATCTTTGGAGTCTGGCCACGTTCCACGGGTTTGACTCTAGGCGATTGTCTGATGCATCACGCAGGCGGTACACTCCTCCAGTGAGGACTTCGTCAATGATGAAGGGACCCTCCCACTTGGGCTTGACTTTGTCCTTTTTCTTCTCCGGCAAGCGTAGAACGAGTTCTCCAACATTATAAGTCTTGGCCCGTACTTCTCTGCTTTGATATCTGCGGGCCTGTTGTTGATAGAATGCGGAACGGGCTTTTGTGACATCGCGCTCCTCCTCCAGGGCATCTAAGTTGTCCTGCTGATCAAGCTCGGCCTCTCTCTCTCTCTCTTCATACATCCGCACACGAGGTGAGTCATGAATAATGTCGCAGTGTAACATAGCCTCTGCTCCATACACCATGAAGAAAGGTGTATATCCGGTAGAACGATTGGGCGTGGTCCGCAGCCCCCAGAGTACGGAGTCAAGCTCCTCGATCCAGTGCTTGTATGATTCTTTCAAAGACCGCACTAATCTGGGTTTGATGCCGCTCATAATAAGATCATTGGCTCATTCCACCTAACCGTTGGTTTGTGGGTGATAGACGGAGGCGTAATCGAGCTTTATGCCCAGATTAGCACACCAGGTTTTCACCTCATCGGCTGTGAAATTCGAGCCGTTATCGGTGATGATGCTGTGTGGAACACTGTAACGGTGCACAACACCGGATATGAAGTCTATCACTGGTCCAGATTTGGCCGTTTTAACTGGTTTGTCCTCTATCTACATAGTGAATTTATCCACCATGACAAACAGATATTTTTTCTTATGGCTTCCTCCTTTAAGGGGTCCGACCGTATCAAGCCCCCAGACCGCAAAAGTCCAAGTGACGGGGATTGTTTGTAGAGCGGTGGGTGGCATATGGCTTTGGTTGGCGAAAAGCTGGCATTCAACGCAATGTTGGACAAGGTCCTGTGCGTCTGCTCGGGCCGTTGGCCAATAGAAGCATGTACGGAAGGCCTTGCTTACAAGGGCCCGAGCCGCGGCGTGGTGACCGCCGAGACCAGCATGAATTTCAGCGAAGGTTTGCCGCCTTTCCTCCTTGGAGATACATCTTTGAAGTACTCTGGTAGCGCTTTTCTTGAAGAGTTCTCCCTCATGAACTTTGTAGGCTTTAGAGCGCCGCACAAAGTAGCGCGCCTCATTCTGATCCTCAGGGGGTTCTCGCCTATTAAGGTAGGCCAAGAAGGGTTCGGTCCATAGGGCAATGACTGCCATGATTAAATGGGTCGACGGTGTAATTTCGCTGGCTGAGCCCCCCATGATGTCAGTGTGTTTGGAGTCTGGGGTTGTAGTCGGATCCGGATTGGCGTCGCTGCCGTCTCCTTGCCACACCACGGATGGCTTGAAAAGCCTTTCCAAAAAGATGTTAGGTGGGACGGGGTCGTGCTTAGCACCGATGCGAGCAAGGACATCTGCCGCTTGGTTACTTTCTCGAGCCACATGGTGAAACTCGAGCCCCTTGAACCGAGCCGACATTTTGAGGATGGCATTACGGTAAGCCGGCATCTTTGGATCTTTGGCATCGAAATCTCCATTTATTTGAGATACTGCGAGGTTTGAATCCCCGCGCACTTCTAGGAATTGTATGCCCATGGAGACTGCCATCCGGAGACCATGCAATAAGGCTTCGTATTCGGCTGCATTGTTGTAGTCCGTGAATAATATTTGGAGGACGTATTGAACTGTATCTCCAGTAGGGGGTGTTAGGACAACGCCTGCCCCTAAGCCTGCCAGCATTTTGGAGCCGTCAAAGTGCATGACCTAGTTGGAATATGTGCCGCACTCTTTAGGGAGTTTAGCCTCTGTCCATTCAGTGACGAAGTCAACCAGTACTTGAGATTTAATGGCCTGGCGCGGTTTGTATGATATGTCGAGTAGGAGGAGCTCAATGGCCCACTTGTCAATCCGGCCCGTAGCATCGCAGTTGTTTATTATGTCGTTCAGTGGTACTTCGGAGGCCACCGTTATTGAGCTCTCTTGAAAGTAGTGTCATAGTTTCCGGGATGCCATGAAGACCGCGTATGCTATTTTATGGTAATGAGGGTACCGGGATTTGCATGGTGTCAGGATGGTGGATACGTAGTATACCGGCTTCTGAAGCGGGAATTTGTGTCCTTCCTCCTCTCGTTCGACGACGAGCACCGCGCTTATGACTTGGTGTGTGGCCGATATGTATAATAACATGGGTTCGCCAATGTTCAGCCCAGCTAGGATTGGGTTGCTTGCGAGAAGAGCCTTTATTTCTTCTAGTCCATCCATTGCCGCGTCCCTCCACTCGAAGTGATCGGTGCGTCGGAGAAGGCGATAGAGTGGCAACGCCTTTTCTCCTAGTCTGGAGATAAAGCGGCTTAAAGCTGCCACACAGCCGGATAGTACTTTGGACTTGCTTAAGGTCTATTGGTGTAGCCAACTGTGACAAAGCTCGGATTTTAGCTGGGTTTGCTTCAATTCCTCTTTTGGAAATGATGAAGCCCAGAAGCTTTCCAGCGGGAACGCCGAAAACACACTTTTCCGGATTGAGCTTGTTGTCATATGTTCGGAGGTTGTCGAATGTGAGACGCGGATCGTCTATTAAGGACTCAACATGTCTGGTTTTGATCCACATATGCTTCAACTGTCTTGCTAATTTGTTTCCCCAGGCATGTTTGAATCATGCGTTGATAGGTGGCACCAGCGTTTTTGAGCCCGAAAGGCATAGTGTTGAAGAAGAAGGGCCTGTATGGGTTGATAAATGCCGTTGCAGCTTGATCGGACTCTTTCATCTTGATTTGATGGTATCCGGAGTATGCGTTGAGGAAACAGAATGAGTCGTGTCCTACGGTAGCGTCGATAATCTGATCGATGCGGGGGAGGGGAAGGGATCCTTAGGGCAGGCCTTGTTGAGGTCTTTGAAATTGCCACATAGGCGCCATGATTTACCCTTCTTTGGTACCATCACCAGGTTTGCTAGCCCGTCCGGGTGTTTTATTTCTCTGATGAATCTCGCCTCGAGTAACTTGGCTAGCTCCTCCCCCATGGCTTGTCTTTTGGGTTTGGAAAAGCGCCGCAGTGTTTGCTTGACCGGCTTATATCCCTTTAGTATGTTTAGGCTATGTTCGGCCAGCCTGCGTGGGATGCCTGGCATATCAGAAGGGTGCGAGGAAAATATGTCGATGCCACAGAGAACGCCTCTGATCTTGGCGTCGACCGTGGGGTCCAGCTGTGCCCCGATGGATGCTGTCTTCATGGAGTCCATTGGGTGGACTTGGAATTTGACTATTTCGTTTGCCGGTTTAAAGGAGGTGGATTTGGGTCGCTTATCGAGTATCACATCGTCCCTATCCACCGTGGAGCGCAACACGGTTAATTCTTCAGTCGCGAGGGCTTCAAACAATGCCTCGAGGGACAACGCGGCGGTTTTGTTTTCGGCGCGGAGTGCTATGTCCGGATTGCTGGCAAGAGTGATGATTCCATTGGGCCCAGGCATCTTGAGCTTCATGTACCCATAATGGGGTATAGCTTGGAATCTTGCAAATGCATCTCGCCCTAAAAAGGCGTGATATCCACTGTTGAAAGGTGCCACTTGAAAGGTTATCTCTTTGGACCGATAATTCTCCGGCGTGCCGAATACCACATCGAGTGTGATTTTTCCCGCACATCACGCCTCCCGACTGCGAATAATTCCTCGGAAGGTCGTGCTACTTTGCTCAATGCGGCTCCTGTGTATTTCCATTTTGTTGAGAGTTTCCTCGTAAATGATGTTTCGTCCCCTGCCGCCATCCATGAGCACTTTGGTAAGCCTAAATCCGTCCACAATCGGACTGAGGACCAATGCGGCTGGTGCCCGGAATGTTCTGAATTTTGGTTCGTCACAGGCATTGAAAGTTATGGCCGTCTCGTTCCAGGGGTTTATTGCTGCAACTTGGCAGACTTCAGCGAGGCTGCGGAGTGCCCTTTTGCGCCTATTGTTTGAGGCAAAAGACTCGAAGACTGTCAATACTGTAGGATTGTTGTCTTCCGTGGGATGTTGCTCTGCGGTATTTTTGGTGAGGAGATCCTCGCCGCTTTTGGCCACCTACCGGAGTATCCAACATGCTCTAAGGCTGTGGGTTGGTACAATATCCGGTGTTGTGTGTATTTGCATGGCCTATCGAGCCATCCCTCCAGAACGGTTCCGCGCCCTGTAATGGCTTCGATTTTTTTGTTATTGGATCAGACGACCTACGAGGGTGCATCCTTTTTGTCTGGATGAGGGGTTTAGTGGAAACCGGTGGCTCCTAAGAGGCTGCCTGAGTTTTCCAAGCGCTTTCCATTGCGCAGTACTTCTGTACTATGGTTGCCAAGTCAGTGAAGTGTGATACGTGACGGCGGTTGATTGCATTGAGGATTCCCTCGTCCGTGCAATATTTGCAGAATATTGAGATTGTTTCTTCATCGCGGCAGTCTTTGATCTTGTCCTTGACAAGGAGGAATCTGGCCCAAAAGTGATGGACTGTTTCTTGGGACTGCTGTGTTTAGGTGGCTTGTATCTGGGTGGGTGGGTGGGTTTAAGTCCGAACCCTGACCCAATCTGGGATCCGGCGTTTGAGAAACTTCCGAGCTTAACACTTTGGGCTCCGGAATATCAACCAATTTTTTAGGCCCACAGTCCGACTCTAGGTTCGGAGTACAGGGCATGTCTCCCCGCGGGCGGGTATACGGCTCTGTGAGCTCGGAAATTTGAACATAGTTCGTCCTCAATATAGAGGAAGAGTTGTCGTAGTGCTCCTCCACTACCGCTATCTGATGGGTGATCGGCGGAGATTCAATTTCTCTCTGATCGGGCTTAAGCCCAATCCGATCCTAGTCCGTAGTGACTCCCAAGGTGGCGATGCGATCCAGGAGTTCGTTTAAAGACGACAACTCCGTCGGATCCATGTGTTCGGAGTATTCTGAGCTGACGCGTAGGCGATTTTCGATGACCCGAGAAGTCATCGTCGGCCCGACGGCCAAACGGGCGGTCATAGTGAAGCCGCCCAGCCGAAGGGTTTGGCCTGAGGCCAAGGTTTCACCGGAGGTGATGTTCTCCTTGGCAACAAGGCAAGCCATCAAACCTATCTTCGACGTCACAGCGGAACTCTCGATGAAAGCACCAATGTCGGTGTCAAAACTTGCGAATCTTAGGTAGGGGGTCCCGAGCTGTGCGTCTAAGGCTAATGGTAACAGGCGGCGGGGGACACAATGTTTACCCAGGTTCGGGCCCTCTCTATGGAGGTAATACCCTACTTTCTGCTTGATTGATCTTGATGAATATGAGTATTACAAGAGTTGATCTACCACGAGATCGTAATGGCTAAACACTAGAAGCCTAGCCTATGAGATTATGATCGTTGTTCTATGGACTAAACCCTCTGGTTTATAAAGACACCGGAGGGGGCTAGGGTTACACAAAGTCGGTTACAGAGAAAGGAATCTACACATCCGAATCACCAAGCTTGCCTTCCACGCAAAGGAGAGTCCCATCCGGACATGGGAAGAAGTCTTCTGTCTTGTATCTTCATAGCTCAATAGTCCGGCCCATGTTAATAGTCTGGCTGTCCGAGGACCCCTTAATCCAGGACTCCCTCACCTCCCTCGCTCGAAACCTTATCAAGGTCGCCGCCGCCACCGTCGTCATCTCAAGGCCTTCATTGTCAACATCTATCGGTTTGCCCGTGCAGCTTACCCACCGATCTCCATAGCCAGGCTGCCTTGAGTTTCTTAGATGACGTCGACCAAACGCCCCCTTCCCCCACATATCCCCATTCCCCACTCCAGAGTATCGTAGCCTATGCCTGGCTATGCTTCCTGTGGAGCTCGAGGAGCAACTGGCCCAAAAGAGGTGTATCACGGTCTCTTCGCTCGACGTCGCCGAGGAAGTTGACGACCATTACTGGTCGCAAGCAATCAATGAGCAGGCTAGAGTATGCAGGTATGTCATGGACTCCGGCTACGACATTGAGGTCGTCGACAGCGACGGCCAGACGCGTGCTATGTCACAGGTTAAGTGGCCCACCCCTAACCCCTCGGGTTCAACCGCCGTTGATCTCATCCATGGCCACGCCGCTGATTTCCTCTGGCTCACTATCAAAAATTTGCCATCCTACATCGCCATTGAGCCCCTTTTGTCATTTCTAAAGGACACGTTGTACGACGCTGGCATGGGATCCACAACTTCCAAGTCAGACCTCATCGACGGCAACCACGGGCACCCTCCGGCTCTTCCAAGAGGAAACAACCCATTTGCTCTTCCAAGGGGAAAGAGCCCGTCTGCGACATCAGGGAGGGCACCCTACAGTCATGCTCTTCCAAGGGGAAGGAGCCCATCTGCGACTACATGAAGCACATCCAGGGTATGTGCTCTTCCCACGGCAACGAGCCCATCTGTGACAAGTGAGGAAACCCATGATTTGTTTTGCCATGCCTCTTCACAGGGGGAACCCATGATTTGTTTTGTCGGGTCCCTTTTGTAGTGTAGTGACAATATGTCCAGTTTTAATTGCTATATTTGGTTGTTTGCAGTATGCCTTTTTTATTCAAGTTGTTCACAATGTGATGCTCTATATGTGCAATTATTTACTGTGCAATACATTTCATCAATCCAGTTTTAAACATACTGATAGGAATGCACATATTTGCTTATTGTTAAGCCTGTTATAGCTAGCATATGCCTCTTTTAAAGTTTTTTGATTGTTCGGTTGTTTGTAGTTAGCTTTTGTCCAGTTTCAAATGCTATCTTTGGTTGTTCGTAGTATGTCTTGTTTATTCCAGTTATTCACAACGTGATGTTCTATATGTGCAAGTATGAACTGTGCAGTTCAATTTCATCAATACCAGTTTCAACAATACAACTATGAATGACTACATTTGGTTGTTGCATCTTGTAGTTAACACGCCTTTCCATTTTTATTTGACAATAACCAGTGTACTTAGACCGGCACAGTACTAGTTTGAATGACTATGTTTGCTTGTTGTTAAATGTTAGGCCTGTTGTAGTTAACACACCTTTCCACTTGTTTGTCTTTACTAGCGTGCTTACACCTGCACACTGAAGTAATCTTTTGGACATTATTTTGTCTGCCATGGATATATTTGGATGATGTTTAGCCTATTGTGCTTCACATGCCTCTCGATGTACCAACACAGGACAATTTTGGGAATGACTACTGTTTTCCGTGGAGGTTAGTTTCATCACATGGCATGTATATACTCATTGTTCAAGATATCGGTAGCTCGTACCATATAGCCCGGGGCTGATAAGAACAACAACAACAACAACAACAACAACAACAACAACAACAACAACAACAACAACAACAACAACAACAACAACAACAACAACAACAACAACAACACCAACAACACCAACAACAACAACAACACCACCACCACCACCAACAACAACAACAACAGGGCCATTCTGCTTCACCTTATTCAGCAACCAAAATATCTCTCGCCTCTTTCTTTACCATCTTTAATAGTACAACTCTACAACCCTGGTTCATCATTCTTTATTTGGTGCTTATGTAATTCTCGAACATATGTACCTGTGAATCGAATAATGCATTGGTTGTTTGAACCTAATGGATATGACTAAACCTTAGCCTACTTTCAATTTCAAATTAGGTACAATTTCAAATAGTAGCAATTAAATTAGGGTGAAATTACGCCCTGCAGGTCATTATGGCGCACACGGTCTATAAAGCATAGCATGTGTGATATACATCATAATCCAACATGGTTCACAGAGAGGGAACTTGTGTAACCATCCACACCGTTGCCATTTGCAAAGCGTGTGTGATGTCAGTCAATATCACAAATGGTGTGGGAAAACTAAATGTGTTTGATTGTTGACCTATCATACAGGGTTTACTATCATGAACTGTTTGTGATGTGCCAGGCATTGCAAATGTAGAGCCGGTATTGTATGTTGCCTGGAATGTGCTTGGAATGCGCCTGGTTTTAGGTACAACCATAGAAGTCCGCCTGTGATGGCAATGCAAGCACAAACGAGTTGCAACGATGAAGCGTTTGGGATATTCGATATATCAGAAACAGTTTTATAGGGACAACTATATGCATCAAGGCTCCCTATCCCTGACGGTTTCTGGGTCGTGTGGGAAGGACCCCCCCCCCCCCCCGCCGCCTATCGCACAGACTCACTTGGCGACGGTTCAAAACACCGTCGTGAAAAGGGGTTTAAAACCGTTTGTATAGCACCTCGTTGTACTAGTGCACTAATGCCAATGGGCAGCTGCAGATCATTAATAGTGAGTGACGTATCTTCGTACCACTCATCAATAAAATTGTTCAAGATGCCAGCATAAAATAGAGGCATGCCCTTGAAGATTTCATCCTCCTGCTTGCTCTTGATCAGTAGCTCCAGTGCATCATCAGCAAGATCATCATCACTTGACAGATCTATGTTGTAATCATCATTGCGCAGAATACTTGCTGGTGTAAGGCCTTGCCCTAAGATTTTCCTTGTCTTCGGAGAGGTCCGAGACAAGTCTTCAGAATGCACACTGGATTCAGGAGGTGCAATTTTTGAGGCTTCACTCTTAAAGCTTTTGGCACATATGCAGGCTTTGAAGCCTTTGCTTTCTTGGTAGGCTTCAAGGACTCTGGAGCATCAATTTGGTGAGCCCCTTCTTGAGCAGCTTCAACACTTGCTCTTTGTTCAGCATAGTGCACCGGATATGCATCATAGTCATGGAAGGGGCCAACAAGATTGGCTTCAGCCTGGTGTGTGCCATCAAGCCTTGGTTCAGCTGGACCTGGTTGAAGTTAATGCCATAGTCCTTCTTGATCTGGGAAGCAGATCCCCTGGCAAACTGATAATTGCCTTCAAAAAGATCATCATCACGACACTATAGCATGCTTGATGGATCTGGGTTTACTAGCATAGGTTGCATCACCATGCAAGGATAGAAGCCTTGTTGAATGGCTTCAGGCTTGGTCTTTGGGTGAAACTTCTTATAGACAATATCAGCCTAAGGTGGCCTCACAGTGTTCTTGGCAGCGTACTCTTGGGTCACAAAATTTTAATGAAACCATTGTTCAGCCCAGTACCTATGAATCCATCATACGCACGATTTGCGCTCCCCTATGTTTCCTATGGATTAGATTTGTACATTTCATATAGATCTGGAGGTAGATCCTTTGGCTTTGCTCTACTTGTCAAATGGGAACTAGCTTCAGAAGAGTCAAGATGAAGCTCTAAGTGGTCTGCAAATGAATTTAGACTATGAGAGCTGAGAGAATCATGCACGGACATGTACCTGCAAACGTATTAGGGATGCGACGGAAGCAGGAGAGGTCATATGCATTCTCAGAGGATTTTGAAGATAAAATCAGTTCGAAGACGTTGACCTTATAGTGCAAAGACATTCACTTGTTGGGATAAGTTGGTTCCATACTTGTACGAATCCATGAATAAGTACAAGTGAGGAATCACACTAGTTATGAAGCATAAGTGAAGGTTCATGGCAAATCATGAGATACAAAACATAGAACATCCAGATTTGGAAGTGACAAAACAACTTTCTAAAGATATAGAAAGTTAAACAGATCAAACAAACGGCAAAAAGTGAGATTTTATTTACCGCTCAAGAACAAGGAACAAACTGCAAGACGAGTCCGAGAGGAGGTCGAGTAGTTCAATCTCCCATGCCCTAATTTGGCGGCGGAAGACAACTACTGCGAAGGCGGGGGAGGATGTCCGCGACCGGCGTGAATACAACAAGGGAGAGGTTGCGATAGCAAAGCACTTCTTCTCTGGTGACGATGACGGCTAGGGACAGCGCTAGGGTTGCGAGCGAGACAACGACATGAGTAGATGAGTTAATGACCGTGGGGGCGTTGTATTTATAATGAGGAGAGTCACATTGTGAAGTTACTATGCTGCCCCTGGCGGTTCACATCTGTGTGACATGTGGCATGCATGCGCAGTTTAAACAACTATGCCACGACCCCACAACATAGCTGGTATGGCAGGAGGTCGTTCCGGCTTCTCCGGGTTTCGATAAAGTGGATAAGGATAATAAAAACATTTTAAATGTTGATCTCAAAAATCTTCGACTGACAAGGACATAGTGAAGACAATCTACACATGTCAATAGAATGCATATGAAGATTTAGAGGGAGTATGAGAGATAAGCACATATGGGGTAAGGGTCTGATCAAATTCGATGAAATTCACTTAGTGTACAAAAGGCAACTTGAAGACATGGCTATAAGTGAATGTTGTTGAGGACAGAACATTTAAATCCAGTAGGAAGTGAGATCAAATAGAACATGAAGAGAAATCATGAAGATAAATCCAATTGTTGAAGACAAACCAATTATAAAGATAATGCAATGAATGTGACGTCAGATGAAAAATCTTCCAGAAAGATTGGTGGTTGCATTACCCACCGTATAGGAAGTGTTGGGGATATAACTATTAGGTATGACCCGCCCAGCAGGGGCCGGGTTATACCTATGGCGATTCATCATATGAAGCCCACGAGAATATTTGAAGATGGTGGTTTAGTTAAGGGCCCAGGGCCCAAAGGCGACTTAAGGCCCGTAAGGGTAAACCTCCATATTCGTATGACTAGATAGTCACTGAGCCGGACACTGTTTATGAGCTGGCCGGGACTCCGTGAGCCGCTGGGCATCAACTCTATATATAAAGGGATGACCCGGCGGCGATTCAGGAGAAGAAACAACAGATCAAAAGCTAGGTCAAGCGGATTCGCTCCCTGGTAATCGAGACATAAGTAATACCACCTCAAACTAGATTAGGCCTTTACCTTCACCGCAAGGGGACGAACTAGTATAAACTCCTGTGTCCTTTGTCGCGTTTAACCCCTTTAAGCTTCCGAGTTGCGATGGCTGCACGACTAAGTCCTTTTGGTAGGACATCTGCCGTGACCTTTCCACGACAGCTGGCGCCTACCGTGGGGGCCATCACAGATTTGAGTTCTTAAAGGGCAACTTCGAAGGGCTCAAGGGATACGTTGTGGGCCGGATGACCAAGAGTTGCCGCGGAAAGCTCTACATCGACGACGCAGGATGGGGCCCCGAGGCCGGCTCTATTGAGTACGGGTATCGGGTCCCCTTCGGTGGAATCCACGTATTCATCGACAAAATCGGTGAGCCGGGCCCTGAGCCGAACATCTGCACCGACATCCTCGAGATGGCTCAGCGTGCGAGAACCGCCCGAGCTTAGTCCATCGTGAAGCGTGCCTTCGTGGGATGCATCCATGGAGTGGAAATTGATGAAGGATCTATCTCTAGCGGTGAGACGGCCATCTACTCTGATAACGAGTCGTCCACGGGTGAGACTGATTCGTTGTATCAACTGCAAGATGGCGGGCTTGGGGGCTATTCCGATGGCAACAGTATTTCGGACCCCTATGAGCTACCAAACAGAGTCAAGATCTTCATGGCTGGCACGCAACCTGGGAAAAACTTCTGGGTCAGCAGCAGGGGGCAGGAGGACCTGCACGCCCGCCGACTCAAGTTTTGATGGATTTACTAGATAAGTTGACAGCTTTGTTAACCGCCGTGGTCAGCCCGGCGAATCAAGCTCAGCATGATGCGGAGGTGGAAAAGTTACGTGATGAGATAGCGCTAGCTAAGGAAGACCTGGCAGCAGAGGATGTCAGGATAGCCGTAGAGCGGGCGACTTTGGATGCTCAGGCCCAGCGGATTCAGTCGGAGGCTTTCCAGCTTACAATGGATCAGAACGCATCAAATGAGATCTTGAGGAGAAGGCACCAGTCACGTGTGCCTACGGTTTATGAGCCTAGAAACCTCTTCCGCACGCTCGGTGCAGAGCCCATGTGACAGCCTGGTTTTTGCCCTCTTTACTTTGCCTAGTTTTCAGTTGAGTTGGTTCTGTATTTAAGGTTTTTGAATCACTTCATTCGGACTTCACCACTTGGGTACTCCTTGACTTTCACCCAAGTGCTCCCTCTCCTCCTCAAGACCAGCATTGCACCTCTGGTTCAACTCAAAATATTGCTTGGAATATTTTACTTAAATGAAAAATATTCATTTTGCCCTCCAAAACCCTAGTTAGCCCTTTGTGCTCCAAAGCAACCCTAATTTTTCTTGCCCCCAAAAACCTGAGAAAAATCCCAATTATTCTTTGGACCCTAGGGCACCTTTCTGAGCAAAAATATTTCACCACTCTTTGGAATATTTTGGCTACAGAAAATAAAGTCATTTTTGGACAGAAATGGTCGTTTCTACAACAACTACCTTTTTACTAGCTCCATTGTAGCTGGTTTTTCTTGTGCCTATTTACCTTAGTAAGTGTAAGCAAGCCCCCAAAGCTCAGCCCTTAACAACCAGTGGTTTGACCATAGTAAATCTCCAAAGTTACTATCCAGAAACTTGCCAGCAGTACAAATCCATTTCTACTGCACCTGGATCCAAGCCAAACCGTGGTAACACTTCAAACTACCAAGGACTACATCAAGGTAAGCCCTTAGGGTGGCCTGATGTCACAGTTCACGCGGTGACCGCGTTCGTCCGGGCGTGCTGGCATGCAAAACACGCACTCTGCGTGCCGCCTAGCGCTCCATTGAGCGCGTGCTCGCTACCCAGCCTGCCCCAGCATGACACGCCTCGCCACCATCCTCGTCTCCACTCCCTTAACTCCCTCCTAGCACTCGCCGACGCCGAGCTTGCCGCAGTGGGCACGGGCACGATCCAGCCAACGACACAGTGCGTGGTGCACTGTGCTCGTCGTCTTCTCCCTCGTCCATGTGCTCGTCCGCGCCCGCCAATAGTTCCCGCATGACCTCCGTCGTCTTCCCCCTCTCTCGCTGGCGCTGTTCGTCACCGGGCGCCATGGACAGGTGTCCTCCGGTGGAGCCCGAACCCTTCTCGCCGCCCGCCTGTAAATGCCGCCACCCCCAGCCTCTTTGAGCACCCGCAACTCGAGCCCCTCCCAGGCTAGGGCGACCCTGCCAGAGCCTCTGCCACTCTTCGGTGAGGGCGTTCCGCCCTGTTGGATCCCCTGGAGCCGCCCCGAGCCGCCGTCGTCTTCGTCTCTAGCGACCCCTACCCTCTACCTCCGCTGGAGAGGCCCATTCCGACGTCGTCCGGTCACCTCTAGCCACACTACGGGTACGGGCAGGTGTGCAATCATCTTCTCCTTCGATTCCTCCCTCTCGTTTGACTCCAAGAACCCTCATCACCGGCGTGTGCTCCGGCGAAGCGCCGCCTCCCTCTGTTTCCTTCTCCCCTCCTTCCGGCCTGACTAGCGGGGCCTGCTAGTCAGCCACTCAGTACACGCGTGAAGCGGTACGAGTGGTGGCGCCCCGGGCGTTTACGCCTTCGACGTCACCCCCCCAGTCTGTTTTCTTTTTTAAAATCAAATTCATTTAAATCCAGGAAACTTCAAACAGCCATAACTTTTTATCTATAAGTCTAAATGCATTGATTCTTTTTGCATTGCGTTCTTTGTCCAAAAATCTAACAGCACCCAAAAGATGGGAATTTTCCTTGCTGTCAAGATCTTCTCGTAGTTTTCAGAAGGTTTCTTCATATTTTCTTTTTGTGGTTTTATTTATTTTCAGAAGAGCAAGCTTGTCTTGAGGATCACCAGGAGATTTGTGAACCTCATCAGCACTAAGGCGAGCCACAACAACATTTTCATAGTGCCACTTCAATATTTGTGATTTTCCTACTTGAACTTATGGGTATTCTTGCATTTAAATAATTATTATGATAATTATATTCTGTTAAATGCTTGCCATGTTAGATATGCTTGATTTACAGAAAGTTTGAAATGAATCTTGCTGATAATCTGACAAGAACTTAGCTATGAGAAATGATAAAATGATATAGTCATGGAGGTTAATAATTAGTTTAATTATTATTCTTGCATGATAATGAGATTGCTAGAAATGGTTCTAATTTAAGTGAGGTTGATATCAACCAGAGAAATATCTTGAGTTGGTGATGGCTTCGTGGGAGCGTAGTTGTACTAGTTATTCTCTTGGTTATTTGATGCATATGTTAGTGATGCATAGCATGGCATTATGACACCGGTTCCTTTCACTTTAAGTTGAACCTGATAAATAACTCAACTTAAATATGTTGTTGACCGGGTCATGGTGCCGCTGAAACGAGTTTTTCCCAGTGCAACCACATTTGCCGGTATTGGACGGCCTTAATGCGTTTCATTGTCGTGCCTCTGGTCGGTGCCTCCATCTAGGGAAGGTTATGGGCGTGTTGTACCCTCGCCAGGTAAGCAGGCATAACCTTGTGTGCCAGTTGATGAGTTAAGTGTTTGGGTACCAGAGTGGATCGTTGCCACGACGGTGGTTTTGAGGTGTCTTGAGGTAGACACAGGGCCACCGAGGACTAGCCCGATGGGGATTGAGTTGGAGTGGCTGGGAGAGTGTCATGACAATGAAGTGGTTTCGTCGGAATGCCATTGGTCCGCCCAAATGGGAGTGCGAGTCCATGGGTTCCGTAGTGTGGGTACAGTGCGCTACCTCTGCAGAGTGTATTAATCTATCGATAGCCGAGTCCACGGTTACGGACATGCTCGAAAGTAGGGTACACCATGGGTCAACACTTAATAAATTTGCACACTGAGACTTGCACTAAGGTAATGGCAGCGAGGCCATCGTGTTGAGGTTCAGACCAAGTGTTGGTCGGGGTTGTGATCGTCGTAAGGATCACGAGATTGTCGTTGAGTTCGGTCTGGAAATGATCAAGTTCGGTAAGCCAGTCCATGGGACGAGTACCACTTGTGCATATTCACAGCATGTTGGATATATAAATTGTTGCATTGTATATAATTGGTTAAGTATCATCATATTGTTTGTCATTATGCTTATGCTTGTTGTGAGCTTGCAAGTACATTCAATGTACTGACCTGGCGTGTCATGCCAGATTTCAGGAAAGTCTCGTTGGAAAGGAGAGCTGCCCGAGTCTAGATCGTGTCCACATCGGTGTCCCTGTGCTATGGAGTTCCGCTACAACGTTATTCCGCTGCCGCATAGTTGTCATGATCGAGGCTCCTTTATGTTTACTAAATAATGTACATATTGTTCAGCCGCATCGTGTGTGCCGCTTGGCCTCGCTAACTGTTGTAATATGAACTATGCTCCGCGAATAAAGCAGTTGTTTTTCTGTACCAAGTTGTTGTGTGTTGCCAGAAGACAAGGTCTCTGGGTTGGCAATGCAGGGTAAACCGGTCACTCTAAGTCGAGGTTCCACAATGCTTGGTATCAGAGCCGCGCTGACTGTAGGTCATGCTAGACTACGCCGAGTTAATTGGACATTAGATACGAGTTGTAGTTGAGTGTCGGTAGCCTATTGTAGCTGGTTGTTGCATTGCATGCACTGATTTATATTTTTTATGCTAACGTGCTAATGGTTGTGAGTGTAGATGGCTCTGGTGCTGTATCCGTGCCAGTTGCAGCTGATGCCCTACACGTCGCCGCATCTCCTTCGTAACGTGTGGTGTCGGTTGTACCCTCACGGTGACGATCCAGTCTATCGTGTGTACCAGGAGTGTCTAGCTGACTCAGTGTATGAGTATCACGCCGTGGTTACTCTACGCACCAGTTCCGATTCCAGCACTTACACTCGTACTTCCCGAAGCGGCTACGCTTCTACCGCTTCTCAGGCTGTCCAGTTTGCTGCATTCGAGGTACTCGTTGAGCTCTGTTACAATGAGGTCCGGATGCAGAACCACCCAGGTTTCCACTTCTATCCTTCTCTCCACGATAATTGTCGTGTCCGTTTCCCTGTCGTTGATCCGGAGGCTGATAGTGTAGCTAGCCACCTTTCTTGCTATATCACTGCTAGCTATGTTCTGATCTATGAGTTGGCCCGTACTGCTTTAGCCTCTGCGTTAGTCTCTGCTAGCTCAGCCACAACTCCACCATTTGTAGGATTTACTCCCTATATTCCTGCCAGTTCTAGATCCCCTGTTTCCCCGGTTACTCCTCCGAGTAGCTCGGGCACCGCGACTGTGAGTCCACTTAGTGCTCCTGCTGAGTGGGTTTCACTTCTCACCACTCCTGTAGCCCCGATGATTCACCCTCCACCTGCCCCTGAGGGAGAGCCCTCGAGGCAGCGTCGTCGTGTCACTTTAAACCCAGAGGTCTCAGTTAACCCTGTCAGTTCAGGATCCGAGTCCGCTTCAGGAGAGGACACCGCAGCACCAGCCGAGCAGTAGAGTTTCTGAGTATTCGCAGTAGTCATGATGGAGTATGGATGTAGTCGTACGAGTCATGATGTTTCGTTTCATGTATGAGGGTAGTTGGACCTGGCATGTTGTTATCTTTCATGTATGAGTCTATGTATAAGTATGTTGGAACTTTATTTTATTCGCCGTATTTCCTTCGCCATTTCGGTTTTACTCGGAATTTGTTGCTGGCTTCTCCCCAACTTATTTTGAATGCTTCTCATCTTGGTTGCGTTGCTTTGGGAAAAAATCATATTAGGATGACGCGGGGAGGCTGCAGTAGCAACGTTCACGAGGGTACTCCTGTTCGTCTATCCGCACGACAGGAAGGACACTCACCCGAGCCGTACATTCCGCCACCGCCTCCACCACCAAATCCGCCCTCCACCGAGCAAATTCTGCGTATGTTTGAGGAAAGACGAAATAATGATTTGATGGAAATATTCAGAAGTATTCAAGTTGTGGTTGGACAGAATGGAAATCAGCCCGGGCATCACTCCAAGATATCTAATTTTCAAAGGACTAAGCATCCCAGTTTCTGTTAGGCCCTTCATCCCTTGGATGCATATGATTGGTTGAGAACTATGGAAAAGAAGCTTGAGGTTGCTCGAACCGATGAAGGGGATAAAGTTCCATTTGTAACACATTATCTTGAAGGCGCTGCTGCCATATGGTGGGAAAATGAAAAAGCCATGTCGACTGCTGATGAAGAAATTACCTGGTCAAGATTCAAGGAACGATTCCGGAAATATCACATCCCTACAGGAATTATGAAGACTAAGCAGCGTGAATTTCTCACGCTCCTCCAAGGAAGTCAGTCTGTGGGAGAGTATTTGCAGAAATCCAATCATCTGTCACGTTACTCTCAATATGATGTGGCCACTGAGGAAAGGATGATGGACAGGTTTCTTGCTGGGTTAAAACCGCAGCTCCATCGTACTCTCAGCATGTTTGATTTCCCAGACTTCCAAACCCTGGTGAACAAGGCTTTCATTGCTAAAAGGGAACATAAGCTTACAATAGATACTAAGCCTCCCAACAATGATCACAAGCGGAAGTTTGAGCCAGGAAAAGAAATGCAACCAGTGCAGAAGGATCGTACCTGGCAGCCGACTCAGGTAGCATACAAGCCCAATTGGTAGCAAAATGTTAACAAGACCACCACCCAAGTCAAGAATGACGTGCTCAACCTAGTTCTAGAAAATCGTCTACGCAGCAATTCCTGTTTCAATTGTGTGCAAATCGGACATTATGCAAAGCAGTGTCCCACGAACAATTGGGCCAATGCTACGTTCAAGCCCCAAGTAAATTATATGGAGGCATGCCCAGATCAGCACGACCTCACGGGATACATTCATCACATCTCCGCCGACGAAGCCCAAGAGAACCCCGAAGTCATCATTGGTATGTTCCGTATTAATAACATACCCGCCGTAATTTTATTTCCCACTCTTTCATGTCTCGGAGTTTTGTTGCCCAAAACAAATTTCCTTGTTCACTTTTGAGCAAGAATATGCTGGTGCAAACCCCGGGATCTCTAATCAGAAGCAATATAGTCTGCCGTAATATGGAAGTCAATATCAATGGAGTCTATTTTCCAACTTCTTTGATACTTATTGAATCTGATAAGTTGGATGTTATCTTGGGAATGAATTGGCTGACTCAGTATCAAGTATGCATTAATTGTGCGACCCGAGAAGTCAACTTGACCGGCCAAGAGGGACAAACTACAAAATTTATTTCTTGTAGGAGCATACCCTCCAAGGAAATGGTCTTTACAGCAATGGCTGAAATGGAATTAATTCCGGTGGTCAGCGAGTTTCCTGATGTATTCCCAGAAGAACTGCCAGGCATGCCACCTGATCGAGAGCTTGAGTTTTCAATAGATCTTGTGCCCGGAAGCACACCAATACCCAAGAAGTATTATCGAATGCCGTCATCAGAATTGGTGGAGCTAAAGAAACAGCTTGATGAAATGCTCCAGAAAGGGTATATCCATGACTCCTCACCCCGGGATCACCGCTATTTTGTGGACAAGAAAGATGGCAGCCTCCGCATGTGTGTGGATTACCGTCAGCTGAATGATGTCACAATCAAGAACAAATACCCTCTGCCTAGATTTGGTGATTTGTTTGACCATCTGAGTGGGGCTAAGGTGTTCTCCAAGATTAATTTACGGATGGGATATTATCAGCTCAAAATTAAAAAGGAGGATATTCCAAAGACAGCGTTCACCACCCGTTACGGTCTCTATGAATATATGGCTATGTCTTTTGGCCTCACCAATGCCCCCGCCTTCTTCATGCATATGATGAATAAAGTATTCAAGGACTTCCTCGATAAGTTCGTGGTTGTCTTCATCGATGATATACTCATTTACTCAGGAAGTGAAGAAGAGCATAAGGGACACCTCCGAGCAGTGTTACAACGACTCCGTAAGCATCAGTTATACGCCAAATTCAGTAAATGTGAGTTTTGGCTCAAGCAAGTTGGACTCCTCAGGCATGTGCTATCCGCTGAAGGTATAGCCGTGGACCCAAGCAAGGTAAAGGATGTGCTCGACTGGTTGCCACCCGCAACCGTATCTCAGATCCGGAGTTCCCTTGGATTAGCCGGATATTACCGTCATTCGTTGAAGGGTTTTCCAAGATTGCTAAACCCATGATAGAGCTACTCAAAAAGGATAAGAAGTTTGAATAGACTAAGGACTGTGAGAAAAGTTCCACTGAGTTAAAGAAACGACTGACAACTGCACCAGTATTAACACTCCCAGATATCTACCGCAGCTTTGAGGTGTACTGCAACGCTTCCAGGCAAGGATTGGGATGCATACTTATGCAAGATGGCAAAGTAGTAGCTTATGCCTCACGGCAGCGACGACCCCACGAGGGGAATTACCCACTCATGATTTGGAAATGGCCGTGGTGGTTCATGCTTTAAAAATTTGGAGACACTACCTCATCGGAAAAAGGTGCCAAATTTTTACCGATCACAAAAGCCTCAAATACATATTTACTCAGCCAGATTTAAATCTCCATCAACGAAGATGGCTTGAGTTGGTTAAGGATTATGACATTGGAATAAATTACCATCCGGGTAAGGCCAACGTGGTTGCCGATGCGGTCAGTCGAAAGCCCATCAGTTTAAATGTCATAATGGAATCATTGCCTCCCGAACTTAAAGAAGAGATTTCTCAACTCAACCTGGTCATAGTTGAGGCTAGCCTTGCCAACATTTTGAAAGGTACCCCTACTCTTGAGGAAGAAATCCGCAAGGCCCAGCCAGGCGATGCCGATCTGCAGAAGCGTGTCAAGCTTTCCAATTTCTCGAAGGATCAGTGTGGTACCCTCCGATTCAGGGGAAGGATTTGTGTGCCTAATCAAGTAGATTTGAAGCAGAAGATCCTGTCAGAAGCCCATGAATCCTCGTATTCAATTCACCCTGGAGGCACAAAAATGTTCGAAGACCTTCGACAAATATTCTGGTGGGATGGAATGAAGAAGGACATTGCTTATTTCGTGGCCTGTTGCGACATATGCAACAAAGTAAAGGCAGAACATCAGAAGCCAGCCGGATTTCTCCAACTGCTGCCAGTGTCACAATGGAAATGGGATGATGTCTGTATGGATTTCAACATCAGACTACCTAGGACCCGATGAGGCAATGATGCTATTTGGGTCATAGTGGATACATTAACCAAGGTAGCCCACTTCTTCCCGATCAGAACCTCGTACCGAGCAGATGAGCTTGCACAACTGTATGTATCCAGAATAGTCAGTCTCCATGGAGTTCCCTGAACCATCACTTCTGACTGAGGTTCACTGTTTACCTCCGCTTTTTGGTCCTGTCTCCATCAAGCCCTGGGGACGGAATTGAAATATAGTACCGCTTATCATCCTCAGACGGATGGACAAGCAGAACAGGTAAACCAAATACTCGAGGATATGCTGCGAGCCTGTGTTTTGGCCCAAGGCCCAAAATGGGAAGATTGCTTGCCGTACGCCGAGTTCTCGTATAACAATAGCTTCCAGACTAGTTTAAAGATGTCACCATATGAAGCTTTGTATGGCCGTAAGTGCCACACTCCATTGAATTGGTCTCAAACCGGAGATAGACATATTTTCGGAACGGATCTCATGCTGGAAGCCGAAAAGCAAGTCAAGGAAATTCGAGACAGATTGCAATTGGCCAAATCGCGACAGAAAAGTTATTACGATGCAAAGCACCGACAGATCAGCTTTGAACCCGGAGAACATGTCTATCTCCGAGTCACGCCTATGAAAGGTATCAAGAGATTTCAAACTCGTAGAAAATTGGCACCCAGATTTATTGGTCTGTTTTCCGTTATGACACGAGTGGGTGCTGTGGCATATCAGTTGGAGTTACCCTCCGAATTGTTAGACGTGCATAACGTATTCCATGTTTCGCAATTGCGACGGTGCATATCACCGCCTGAGAAAAAGACTGATTTGACAGAAATAGAGCTGGCAAAAGACTTAACATATGAAGAAAGGGCGGTGAAAATTTTGGATCAAATAGAAAGAGTCACTCGCAGTAAAGCACGGAAGTTTTACAAAGTCCAATGGAAGCATCACACCGAGTCAGAATCAACATGGGAATCAGAAGAATTTCTAAGGTCATGTTATCCAGAATGGTTTTCCCAAGCAACCGAATCTCGAGGACGAGATTCATTCTAAGTGGGGGAGGTTTGTGACAGCCTGGTTTTTGCCCTCTTTTCTTTGCGTGGTTTTCAGTTGAGTTGGTTTTGAATTTAGGGTTTTTGAATCACTTCATTTGGACTTAACCACTTGGGTACTCCTTGACTTCACCCAAGTGCTCCCTCTCCTCCTCAAAACTATCATTTCACCTCTGGTTCAACTCAAAATATTGCTTGGAATATTTTTCCTAAATGAAAAATATTCATTTTGACCTCCAAAACCCTAGTTAGCCCTTTGTGCTCGAAAGCAACCCTAATTTTTCTTGCCCCAAAAATCCTGAGAAAAATCCCAATTATTCTTTGGACCCTAGGGCACCTTTCTGAGCAAAAATATTTCACCACTCTTTCGAATGTTTTGGCTACAGAAAATAAAGTCATTTCCGGACAGAAATGGCAGTTTCTACAGCAACTACCTTTTTACTAGCTGCACTATAGCTGGTTTTTCTTGTGCCTATTTACCTTAGTAAGTGTAAGCAAGCCCCCAAAGCTCAGCCCTTAACTCCCAGTGGTTTGACCATAGTAAATCTCCAAAGTTATTGTCCAGAAACTTGCCAGCAGTACAAATCCATTTCTATTGCACCTGGATCCAAGCCAAACCATGGTAACACTTCAAACTACCAAGGACTACGCGCCAGACATCAATGTTAGCGCTTAGGGTGGCCTGATGTCATGGTTCACGCGGTGACCGCGTTCATCCAGGCGTGCTGGCATGCAAAACACGCGCTCTGCATGCCGCCTAGCGCTCTGTTGAGCGCGTGCTCGCTGCCCAGCCTGCCCAAGCATGCCACGCCTCGCCACCATCCTCATCTCCACTCCCTTAACTCCCCCTGGCAATCAACGACACCGAAGCTCACCGCAGCAGGCACGGACACACTCCGGCGAATGACACAGTGCGCGGCGCACTGTGCTTGTCGTCTTCTCCCTCGTCCATGTGCTCGTCCGCGCCCGCCAATAGGTCCCGCGTGACCTCCATCGTCTTCCCCCTCTCTCACTGGCGCCGTTCGTCCACGGGCACCGTGGACAGGTGTCCTCCGGCGGAGCCCGAACCCTCCTCGCCGCCCGCCTATAAATGTCGCCACTCCCAGCCTCTTTGAGCACCTGCAGCTCCTCCCACACCCTCCACAAACTTGTAGAAGCCGCAGCCCGGCCGGGCAGGCCGCTGGCTGCCGTCCCGAAGCTCGAGCTCGTCGGCGATCCCCTTCGGATCGTCCCTGCAGCTCCAGCCCCTACAAGCCAGGGTGACCCTGCCAGAGCCTCTGCCACTCTTCGCTGAGGGCGTTCCGCCCTGTTGGAGCCCCTGGAGCCGCCCCGAGCCACCATCGTCTTCGTCTTCGGTGACCCCTGCCCTCTGCCTCTGCTGGAGAAGCTGATTCCGATGCCGTCCAGTCACCTCTAGCCATGCTACGGGTATGGGCAGGTGCGCAATGATCTTCTCCTTCGATTCCCCACTCTCGTTTGACTACAAGAACCCTTGTCGCCGGCGTGTGCTCCGATGAAGTGCCGCCTCCCTCTGTTTCCTTGTCCCCTCCTTCCGACCTGACTAGCGGGGCCCGCTAGTCAGCCACTCAGTACGCGCGCGAAGCGGTACGAGTGGTGGCGCCCCGGGCATTTATGCCTTCGTTGTCACCCCCCAGTCTGTTTTCTTTTTTAAAATCAAATTCATTTAAATCCAGGAAACTTCAAACAGCCATAACTTTTTATCTATAAGTCCAAATGCATTGATTCTTTTTTGCATTGTGTTCTTTGTCCAAAAATCTAACAGCACCCAAATGATGGGATTTTTCCTTGTTGTCTAAATTTTCTGGTAATTTTCAGAAGGTTTCTTGATGTTTTCTTTCTGTGGTTTTATTTATTTTCAGAAGAGCAAGCTTGTCTTGAGGATCACCAGGAGATTTGTGAACCTCATCAGCACTAAGGCAAGCCACAGCAACATTTTCATAGTGCCATTTCAATATTTGTGATTTTCCTACTTGAACTTATGGTTATTCTTGCATTAAAATAATTATTATGATAGTTATATTCTGTTAAATGCTTGCCATGTTAGATATGCTTGATTCACAAAAAGTTTGAAATGAATCTTGCTGATAGTCTAACAAGAACTTAGCTATGAGAAATGATAAAATGATATAGTCATGGAGGTTAATAATTAGTTTAATTATTATTCTTGCATGATAATGAGATTGCTAGAAATGGTTCTAGTTTAAGTGAGGTTGATATCAACCAGAGAAGTATCTTGAGTTGGTGATGGCTCCGTGGGAGCATAGTTGAACTAGTTATTCTCTTGGTTATTTGATGCATATGTTAGTGATGCATAGCATGGCATTCTGACACCGGTTACTTTCACTTTAAATTGAACCTGATAAATAACTCAACTTGAATATGTTGTTGACCTGGTCGTGGTGCCGCTGAAACAAGTTTTTCCCAGTGCAACCACATTCTCGTGCCTCTGGTCGGTGCCTCCATCTAGGGAAGGTTATGGGCGTGCTCTATCCTAGCCCGGTAAGCAGGCATAACCTTGTGTGCCAGTTGATGAGTTAAGTGTTTGTGTCGCAGAGTGGATCGTTGCCACGACGGTGGTTTTGAGGTGTCTTGAGGTAGACACAGGCCCACCCATTACTAGCCCGATGGGGATTTAGTCGGAGTGGCCGGGAGAGTGTCATGACAATGAAGTGGTTTCATCGGAATGCCGTTGGTCCACCCAAATGGGAGTGCGAGGCAATGGGTTCCGTAGTGTGGGTATAGTGTACTACCTCTGTAGAGTGTATTAATCTATCGATAGCCGAGTCCACGGTTACGGACACACTCGAAAGTAGGGCACACCATCGGTCAACACTTAATAAATTTGCACACTTAGACTTGCACTAAGGTAATGGCTGTGAGTCCATCGTGTTGAGGTTGAGACCAAGTGTTGGTCGGGGTTGTGATCGCCGTAAGGATCACGAGATTGTTGTTGAGTTCTTCATGTTTGTGGTCTGGTTCATGGGACGAGTACCACTTGAGCATATTCACAGCATGTTGGATATATATATATATATATTGTTGCATTGTATTTAATTGGTTAAGTATCATGATATTGTTTGTCATTATTTTATGCTTGTTGTGAGCTCGCAAGTACATTCAATGTACTGACCTGGCGTGTCATGCCAATTTCAGGGAAGTCTCGTTGGAAAGGAGAGCTGCCCGAGTCTAGATCGTGACCACATCAGTGTCCCTGTGCTATGGAGTCCCGCTACGACGTTATTCCGCTGCCGCGTAGTTGTCATGATCGAGGCCCCTTTATGTTTACTAAATAATGTACATATTGTTCAGCCGCACCGTGTGTGCCGCTTGGTCTCGCTAACTGTTGTAATATGTACTATGCTCCGCTAGCATGAATAAAGTGGTTGTTTTTCTGTACCAAGTAGTTGTGTGTTGCCAGAAGACAAGGTCTCTGGGCTGGCAATGCAGGGTAAACCGGTCACTCTGAGCCGGGGTGCCACAGCCCAGTAATCCGCCGGAGATAAACCGGGTTGCGGTGCTGTCACGCCCTCGATGCGGCTATATCTCCCACGTGTCGAAGCACGACTTAGAGGCATAACCGCATTGAAAGCAATGTCGCAAGTGAGGTAATCTTCGCACAATCCATGTAATACATAAGGGAAAGAGATACATAGTTGGCTTACAATCGCCACTTCACACAATTACATGAATAAAGCATTACATCATCCAGATACAATCAAGGTCCGACTACGGAACCAAAATAAAAGAAGAACCCCAAATGCGATTAAAGGACCTCGATCGACCCCTAACCGGGCTCCACTCTCGATCAACTAGGACGAAACAACACAAATGGCAAGATCTTCAAAGAGCTCCTCCTTGAGCTTAGATGCGCCACCCTTTCGGCAACATAGGCACCGCAAACTGGTTTTGAAGTATCCGTGAGTCACGAGGACTCAGCAATCTCACACCGCGAGATCAAGACTATTTAAGCTTATGGGTAAGGTAAAGGCATGAGGTGGAGCTGCAGCAAGCGACTAGCATATACGGAGGCTAACATACGCAAATGAGAGCGAGAAGAGAAGGCAAAGCACGGTCGGCAAAAGTATGATCAAGAAGTGATCCTATGGCAACCTCGCGTCAAGCATAACTCCAACATCGTGTTCACTTCCGGACTCATGGGAAAGAGACCATCACGGTAACACACACGGTTGATGTATTTTAATTAAGGTCAACTTCAGGTTTTCTACAACCGGACATTAACAAATTCCCATCTGCCACATAACCGCGGGCACGGCTCTCGAAAGTTTATACCCTGCAGGGGTGTCCCAACTTAGCCCATGACAAGCTCTCGCGATCATCGAAGGAATAGACCTTCACCCGAGACACTCCGATCAGTCTCGGAATCCCGGTACATCAAGACATTTCGACAATGGTAAAACAAGACCAGCAAAGCCTCCCGGCGTGCCGACATCCTGATAGTAGCCGCGCGTATCTCGTCTCAGGCCACGACCGGATGAGCACTACGTACAACTAGAACCAGCCCTCAAGTTTCCCGAGGTGGCGCCGCAAGTGGCTCTAGTTTGGACCAACGCTAGACAAGCAATCGCCCGGGGCTAAAATAAAGATGACCCCTGGGATGCGCGACTCCCAAGGGAAAAAGTAGGTGGTGGTGAGGCAAATGGTAAAGGCAATGTTGGGCCTTGCTGGACAAGTTTTATTCAAAGCGAACTGTCAAGGGGGTCCCATAAATCACCCGACCGCGTAAGGGACGCAAAATCCGGGAACATAACACCGGTATGACGGAAACTAGGCGGCAAGAGTGGAACAAAACACTGCATAAGGCCGAGCCTTCCACCCTTTACCAAGTATATAGATGCATTAATAATATATAAGAGATATTGTGATATCCCAACAAGTAAACATGTCCCAACAAGGAACAACAACTCCATGTTCCAACAAGGAACAAACTTCATCTTCACCTGCAACTAACAACGCTATAAGAGGGGCTGAGCAAAGCGGTAACATAGCCAAACAACGGTTTGCTAGGAATGGTGTCAAAGGTTAGAGGTTTGACATGGCAATTTGGGAGGCTGACAAGCAAAAGGTAGGCATCGTAGCATTGGCATAGCAAAAGAGCGAGCAAACTAGCATAGCAAAGATAGTAGTGATTTCGAGGGTATGGTCATCTTGCCTGCAAGATTCTCGAGTTGTCGAAGGCTTGATCCTCGAGGCGTACTCAACAGGTTCCTCGTTCACGCACTCGTATCCGGCTCTACTCAAAGCAAGAACACAAGCAACGGAACCACAATCAAACAAGGAACAATGCACAAGCAATATGATGCAATACATGACATGCGATGCGAGATGTGATATGCAATGCATATGTATGATCCGGAAGGAAAATGATGAACTGGCATCAACTTGGCAAACCAAGTATGCCGCTGAAAGATGAGATGATTTCGGTTGAAATCGATATAAAGATCACCGAATCGGATGCACGGTTTGCAAATGACAAGCAAAACAAGAATGACGAAAACTGCGTTTAACAGCCCGAAGCTACTTAGCACGCAACACGAAACTATGCTACAGCAACCCAACATAAAAACAAAGCATATGGCAGCGAACTACAGGAGATGCTTAACAATAAAGGAACACTGAGCTACGGCTAAATCACATCATAACATGTTCAAACAATCATGGTGAAAGTGCTCAAAATATCAGGTTCACAGACTTAGTGAAAATACTAACATACCAGGATTTAACATCGGAAGGCATGTTTAGAGCAAGCAAACAACATGCTACAGGAACTTATAATATCAAAGCAAGGCATGACATGATTCTACTCAAAGCATATTTCAATAGTCCCTTACTGACCATAAGCCAAAAAGGACTCTAAGAAATGATGGCACCCATGTAAACATAGCAAGTTTTATTACAGATTTAAACATGGCAGGAACAACAATTAGTAGGCATGTTCGTGAGCTCGAAACAATCACTACAGAGCAATACATGGCATGGCAAGGCAACCAACAGTAAGAAGGCATGTTTATGAAGCTAAGCATGGCAAGAGCAAGGTCATAGCATACACGGATCAACTACAACGACCTCGTGAAAATTGAATCTCATGCAAACAATCTGTCAGGAAACATTTTCAAGCAACTTTAGAGCAAGATATGAACATGTTCCAGCAGGCTAAAAATGCAACCAAGAGCATGAATGGATAGAGCAAGACATTTATATCAAATCATGTTTATAGAGCATCTCCAGATTATGCATAGAATGATTAGTAGAAGCATGTTAACATGGCATCAAATTAATCAGAATCTGTCTAGCAAAACAACAACAGCAACTACCCTACTTTGCAAGCATGATACACTCAGCACACAACTCACAAAAATACAAGGTCAACACCCCTGGAAAGATGGCATGGCAAAGTTCAACATTCATGTAGAGCTCATACTCATAGGATGCACACATAAATCATGGCGAAAATGACAAAAGAGCTCGAACTGATAAGATTCTGAAACTAACGATCTGAAGCCTACTTCCAACAGCATTTCGGGCATCAAGATGAGCTCAAATGCAAATGATGCAATGGAATGAAATGATGTACTCGTCGAGACGAACAATTTGACATATTATGCGCGCAAAACGGAGCTACGGATGCGGAGATGTGATGCGATGAAAATGCATGAAAGTTACAAAAACTTATGGACTTAGTGGATATCCGGGTCAACTGAAGTTGCACGGTTTCTGAGGTTCGCCAAGCATCTCGCCGGAGTTCGGCCGAGAAGACGAGGGAGAGGTCGAGGCGCCGGGAAGGACGGATCCGCGGGTCCTCGCGGATCTAGCTGGCGAGGCCGGCGGCCGGAGAAGGCGGCGGGCGCGGCATTTCTGTGTGGGGAAGCACGAAGCGGGCGGTGGGCTTGGCCAGCCGGGCGAAAGGGCAATGGGCGACGCGAGGAGGCGGCGGGTCTCGCGGGCGGCGGGCCGAGGAGGCTTGCGAGGCGCGGCGACGCCGGCAGCATGGAGGCGGCGGGTCCCAGCAACAATGTGGGCGGCGCAAGGGTGGGAAGGGCCGGCCACGGAGAGGGCGGCCGGTCCGGCCGAGCGGGAGGCGAGGCGCTGGCGGTGGCGCAAGACGCGGGTCTGCGGGCTCAGATGGTTTCGCGGCCAAGGTGCGCGATGGCGGCGCGGCAGTGGCGAAGTTGCGGGTTGACGCGGGCGGCGGCGATGACGTGGCGCGCCTTGATTGTTGGCGACGCGCGGCCGCTGGACATGTCCGGCGGGATGGACATGTCCGGCATGGAGGAAGCGGGGCTAGGGTTTGATGCGGGAATTTCGGGAGGCCACATATTTATAGGTAGAGGAGCTAGGAGAGTCCAAATGAGGAGCGGTTTCGCCCACGATCGTGATCGAACGACCGAGAGCATGGAGGGAGTTTGATGGGTTTTGGGCCACTTTGGAAGGGTGTTGGGCTGCAACAAAAGAGGGCTTTATGGTTCTTGTTAACCATTGAGTACCAAACGAGCTCCAAATGGCACGAAACTTGACAGGCGGTCTACCGGTGCTATACCAAGGCCGCTTGGCAAACCTCGGGCCATTCCGAGAAAGTTTAATACCCGCACACGAAAAGAGGGAAGAAGGGAACACCGGGGGACATAGGAGTGCCGGATTGCAAAACGGACAACGGGGAAAAGGCTCGGATGCATGAGATGAACATGTATGCAAAATGAAATGCACATGATGACATGATATGAAATGCATATGATGACATGGCAAATGCATCACGCAAGCAAATGACATGGCAACGAAGGCGAATAACTGGCAGACACCTGGCGCATCGGATCCGGGGCGTCACAACACTCCACCACTACGAGAGGATCTCGTCCCGAGATCTAGAATGGCACCGGAGGGAAAACGGAAGAGGAAGAGAAGAGGTAAAACTAAGTTGCTTCTTCGACAAACGAGAGAAACCATGAACCTTGAGATGTTGAGCAAAATGAAAGGAAGAACATAACGAAGACGAGCAAAGTTGAAACACTCCGTTTAGAAAAGAGGAACAAGGAATACAACGAGAACCAAGAGGTTTAGTGATAAGATAGGCATTGAAACCACTCCGGTTAAAACTAGATAGAGGAGGAAGAATGATATAATTTGGGTAGCACTCCGACTGAAAATGGAAGGAATTGAACATGAACTTGACAAGATGAGAGGATACTTGATGAAATCAACAACACACTGCAATGGGTAAGAGGGATTTCAAACAGCACTCCGGTTGAAAAGAGAAGAAAAACTTGATAAGATGAAAAGCACTTGAAGAGATGACACAACACTCCGGTTAAATGGATAAGCAAGAAAAGAACATGATTCTCACTCACGAGGTGATGGGTGAAGCGCACAATGCCTCCGTAATGAAAGAATAGAAGTTAGACCGTTGGGATAAAGGGACGGAGCAGGAGATGCCAACTTCTACCACAATTGAATTTGGAAGGCATCCTTGCAAGAAGGTTAGAATAAAGTTGTTGGAAAATCCACAACTAGAAGCACAAGCTTGTTGTGGACTTATGGCAAACATCTCGAGACTTTGAGGTGACACCCGGCCACTAACGGAAACCATTGATTTGATTGAGAGCACCAAAGAGATGAAAAACTGCTTTCGCCGAGAGGATAGGAGAAAACTTGGATCATTGATAAACACCATAAATAGCAACATCCCTTAAGGAAAGGCTTTAGGTGAAATCTATACCAAGAAAACTCCAATGAAGAGACTGATGGATTTAAAACACCTCATACTTGACAACATGTGAATCATGGAACATGAACTCAAATTATCAAGAATGACATAATACCACCTCCAAAATATGGTAGAAAGAATTGCACTCCGGATTACCATACGAAGAAAGCTTGAGCTTCTTGGAAAGAATCTCGATGAAAACTTTGAGAAGGGAATTAAATCCTTGATGAACCATCATGTAGAACCTCCATGAAGAACTCCGGTAATAAAAGGATGATAAAAAGAAAGAGAAGTTGAAAACACAAGATGAATCCTTGCAATGATTTAGATGGATCTTCAGGACGATATAAAGCGGAAAACTTGGAACTCCGGAAGAAAGATGAACAACCAGAAACCCAGAAGTTATTCATCATGAAAAATCTCCGGAAGAAAAGAATTAATCACTTGGATGAACAAGAACAAGAATTATGTTATGCGTATCCTCCACCAATTTAAATTGATGACAATCAACGGATTTGGCATACTACTTATTCCCGAAGAAAGGATTAAAATAGATATATCAAAACTTGAGAAGGTCTTCAACGAACCACCGGTAGGATTGGAACAATAAATGAATTGATATGATGAACAAGGAAGAGAGTTCTTGAAAGAACCACCGTAAGAATTGAAAAAGAGAGTAGCAAAGGCACAATTCACCGGAAGAATTGGAAAACGAATGAAGCTACTTGAGGGGATTTAGATACATGAGAATGAAGAGAACATGAACTGTTTAGAGGATATTTGAACGATTCCCCGATAAGATAGGAGAATGATAATTGACCGCTGAGAATGAAGAATTATGACATGATGGACTCGGATGAAAGAAATGGAAACAACTCATGAAATGCTCGGATGGGTGAAAAGATTCTCAATCGAAAACAATTATGAGAGGATGGCAACCAAGCTAGCACCATGAATCTTGAAGAGAATGGAGCAAGATTAAAGAGAAACTCTTCTTCGGTCTTCAAATGATGAGAATGACAGCGAGAAACACCACCGAGAATTATTGAGGCACACCGGAAGAATCAAAAGCGAAGAGGTTGAGCCAACTATAAAAAGAATTTGAAAGATCTTGGAGAAAAGCATTTGACTAATGAAAATTCATTCTTACGTCAAACTTGGAGAAGAAATTTAGGATAGCTCTGGGAAAATAGAAGAGTCAGGTAAGATCCTGGGAAAAGACCTGTGGGTTAGGGCCCACTCAAAAGAACACACCGTTGAAAAGATTTAAAAGAGATGTTGCACCGGTTGAATTAAATGGCTTGAATGAGATAACAACCTCGAAATAGCTTGAACGAATGCAGAGTGGAAACACGAATCTTCAAGATATCTTGAGCACTCCGGAGTAACAAATAGCGAGAAGAAGAATGATAATGAGGTGCACCGGTATGAGAAGACATTGAAATGAGGAAAAAGGTATGATCAACAAAACTTGACTTGAATCCACCGGAGAAAAGAAAGGAATGAGGAATGACGAACTAGTAGAACATCTTCTTGAGAACCACCGGGTAAGAACATTGATGGAAAAGAATGGAGAAACTTCACATGAATAAATGGATACTTGGTTAAGAAATCTGAGTCCTTGAAGAAAAAGGGTGGGAGGGCGGGAAAAGAACAAAGGCAACTTGGGATGGATGGAACAAACACCGTTGAGAAGAAATGATAATTGGTCTTGCTGATGGGGAGAATGATGGGATCATCTCGAAGAGAAGCGCACCGGTTGGAAAAGGATTAACACGACAACCTCAATGATCAAAAGGGATTAGTATTCACATAGCAATATGAGAACACCATTTAGGAAAGGTATGGATTCAACCTTTGACTTCGAAGCAACTCGAATACCACAAATAAAACAAAACAAAGGACTGGCTTGCAGAATAAGCCGGAACAAACATATGATAGAGATTTCGTCCGAAGTTTTCGTGGTGGGGCCTACACGGGCTCAATCAGACAAACACCATCATGTACAAGGCAAATTGCACATGACATCTGAAGCGCCCCCAGTCGGCATAGCCAAGGACTCTTTAAGACACAACGAGACCCTTTGTAAAACCAACCGTGAATAGGCGGACCACTAGGCGTCGAACCCCAATTTCATATCATACATCCGTCGGAAAAATATCCTAAGAGCTACTTGAATTCCCACCTATGAAACTCCGAAACTTTACGGTTATGCAATCGGTGTTGGGGATACAGGGAGCAATATATCTCACCCAAACTAACAATCCCTACATCCAATTTGTATCCATCCGTCAACACATAACCAAGAAACCTTCGAAATCGTCTACCTCAACCTTGAAAAACATCCGTTATACGAGTCATGGCAATACTCCGTACTCACCTCGAGATTGGGTTAGCGGGTTATCTCACCAACAACTGCATAAAAGAGATTTTCGATGTCGGCGTACTAAACTCGGTATTCGAGAATCGCAACGATAAAATTATGACGACAACACCTCGGAGCTCAACTCCCCGGGACACTGCCACAACCCCTAAATGACAGGAGGCACCAAGACAATGTTCTCGTCATAAGAATATCGGAACGATTCCAAGATACCCGCGTGATCCTAAAAAAAAATTTAGTGAAATTTGAGAAGAGAAGAGTCAAAACTCTACGTCAGGATACCTCACCAGAAGGTCGAAGGGACTGAGGAGTAAAAAGAATTCCTAAACTCTCCGATATATGTGATCCTAAATGACTCAAAACATTTTTCTAGACACAACTCGGCCACTAAAAACGATCAAGCAGTGGGGCTCCTAAGGTCGGGGATGGCTCTGATTACCAACTTGTCACGCCCTCGATGCGGCTATATCTCCCACGTGTCGAAGCACGACTTAGAGGCATAACCGCATTGAAAGCAATGTCGCAAGTGAGGTAATCTTCGCACAATCCATGTAATACATAAGGGAAAGAGATACATAGTTGGCTTACAATCGCCACTTCACACAATTACATGAATAAAGCATTACATCATCCAGATACAATCAAGGTCCGACTACGGAACCAAAATAAAAGAAGAACCCCAAATCGATAAAGGACCTCGATCGACCCCAAGCTGGGCTCCACTCTTGATCAACTAGGACGAAACAACACAAATGGCAAGATCTTCAAAGAGCTCCTCCTTGAGCTTAGATGTGTCACCGCTTTCGGCAACATAGGCACCGCAAACTGGTTTTGGAAGTATCGGTGAGTCACGAGGACTCAGCAATCTCACACCATGAGATCAAGACTATTTAAGCTTATGGGTAAGGTAAAGGCATGAGGTGGAGCTGCAGCAAGCGACTAGCATATACGGAGGCTAACATACGCAAATGAGAGCGAGAAGAGAAGGCAAAGCACGGTCGGCAAAAGTATGATCAAGAAGTGATCCTATGGCAACTCGTCAAGCATAACTCCAACACAGTGTTCACTTCCGGACCACGGAAAGAGACCATCACGGTAACACACACGGTTGATGTATTTTAATTAAGGTCAACTTCAGGTTTTCTACAACGGACATTAACAAATTCCCATCTGCCACATAACCGCGGGCACGGCTCTCGAAAGTTTATACCTGCAGGGTGTCCCAACAGCCCATGACAAGCTCTCGCGATCATCGAAGGAATAGACCTTCACCGAGACACTCCGATCGGGCTCGGAATCCGGTACATCAAGACATTTCGACAATGGTAAAACAAGACCAGCAAAGCCTCCCGGCGTGCCGACATCCTGATAGTAGCCGCGCGTATCTCGTCTCAGGCCACGACCGGATGAGCACTACGTACAACTAGAACCAGCCCTCAAGTTTCCCCGAGGTGGCGCTGCAAGTGGCTCTAGTTTGGACCAACGCTTAGACAAGCACTGGCTCGGGGGGGGCTAAAATAAAGATGACCCCTGGGATGCGCGACTCCCAAGGGAAAAAGTAGGTGGTGGTGAGGCAAATGGTAAAGGCAATGTTGGGCCTTGCTGGACAAGTTTTATTCAAAGCGAACTGTCAAGGGGTCCCATAAATCACCCGACAGCGTAAGGGACGCAAAATCGGGAACATAACACCGGTATGACGGAAACTAGGCGGCAAGAGTGGAACAAAACACGGGCATAAGGCCGAGCCTTCCACCCTTTACCAAGTATATAGATGCATTAATAATATATAAGAGATATTGTGATATCCCAACAAGTAAACATGTCCCAACAAGGAACAACAACTCCATGTTCCAACAAGGAACAAACTTCATCTTCACCGCAACTAACAACGCTATAAGAGAAATTTGAGCAAAGCGGTAACATAGCCAAACAACGGTTTGCTAGGAATGGTGTCAAAGGTTAGAGGTTTGACATGGCAATTTGGGAGGCTGACAAGCAAAAGGTAGGCATCGTAGCATTGGCATAGCAAAAGAGCGAGCAAACTAGCATAGCAAAGATAGTAGTGATTTCGAGGGTATGGTCATCTTGCCTGCAAGATTCTCAGAGTTGTCGAAGGCTTGATCCTCGTAGGCGTACTCAACAGGTTCCTCGTTCACGTACTCGTATCCCGGCTCTACTCAAAGCAAGAACACAAGCAACGGAACCACAATCAAACAAGGAACAATGCACAAGCAATATGATGCAATACATGACATGCGATGCGAGATGTGATATGCAATGCATATGTATGATCCGGAAGGAAAATGATGAACCGGGCATCAACTTGGCAAACCAAGTATGCCGCTGGAAAGATGAGATGATTTCGGTTGAAATCGATATAAAGATCACCGGAATCGGATGCACGGTTTGCAAATGACAAGCAAAACAAGAATGACGCAAAACTGCGTTTAACAGCCCGAAGCTACTTAGCACGCAACACGAAACTATGCTACAGCAACCCAACATAAAAACAAAGCATATGGCAGTGAACTACAGGAGATGCTTAACAATAAAGGAACACTGAGCTACGGCTAAATCACATCATAACATGTTCAAACAATCATGGTGAAAGTGCTCAAAATATCAGGTTCACAGACTTAGTGAAAATACTAACATACCAGGATTTAACATCAGGAAGGCATGTTTAGAGCAAGCAAACAACATGCTACAGGAACTTATAATATCAAAGCAAGGCATGACATGATTCTACTCAAAGCATATTTCAATAGTCCCTTACTGACCATAAGCCAAAAAGGACTCTAAGAAATGATGGCACCCATGTAAACATAGCAAGTTTTATTACAGATTTAAACATGGCAGGAACAACAATTAGTAGGCATGTTCGTGAGCTCGAAACAATCACTACAGAGCAATACATGGCATGGCAAGGCAACCAACAGTAAGAAGGCATGTTTATGAAGCTAAGCATGGCAAGAGCAAGGTCATAGCATACACGGATCAACTACAACGACCTCGTGAAAATTGAATCTCATGCAAACAATCTGTCAGGAAACATTTTCAAGCAACTTTAGAGCAAGATATGAACATGTTCCAGCAGGCTAAAAATGCAACCAAGAGCATGAATGGATAGAGCAAGACATTTATATCAAATCATGTTTATAGAGCATCTCCAGATTATGCATAGAATGATTAGTAGAAGCATGTTAACATGGCATCAAATTAATCAGAATCTGTCTAGCAAAACAACAACAGCAACTACCCTACTTTGCAAGCATGATACACTCAGCACACAACTCACAAAAATACAAGGTCAACACCCCTGGAAATATGGCATGGCAAAGTTCAACATTCATGTAGAGCTCATACTCATAGGATGCACACATAAATCATGGCGAAAATGACAAAAGAGCTCGAACTGATAAGATTCTGAAACTAACGATCTGAAGCCTACTTCCAACAGCATTTCGGGCATCAAGATGAGCTCAAATGCAAATGATGCAATGAAATGAAATGATGTACTCGTCGAGACGAACAATTTGACATATTATGCGCGCAAAACGGAGCTACGGATGCGGAGATGTGATGCGATGAAAATGCATGAAAGTTACAAAAACTTATGGACTTAGTGGATATCCGGGGTCAACCTGAAGTTGCACGGTTTACGAGGTTCGCCGGCATCTCGCCGGAGTTCGGCCGGAGAAGACGAGGGAGAGGTCGAGGCGCCGGGGAAGGACGGATCCGGCGGGTCCCTCGCCGGATCTAGCTGGCGAAGGCCGGCCGGCCGGAGTAGGGCAGCGGCGCCAGCCGGCGGAAGCACGGCTGTGGGCGGCGCGAAGCCACGGGCCGGGCGATGAGGAGCCAGCGCGGGCGACGCGAGGAATGGCGGTTCGTGGCGGCGGGTGAGGAGGCGCAGGCGAGGCATGGCCAGGCGGCGGGCGGCGGCCTTGGCAACCGGCAGCAAGACGGGCCATGTGTGTGAAGAAAGCGGCAGCCGGAGGAGGCGGCGGGTCCGGGCGGAAGGAAGGAGGCGAGGGGCTGGGCGGCGGCGGCAAGCGCTGGCTGCAGCGCCTGTGAATGGATGGGCTCAGATGGAACCCATGGCGCGTGATGTGAGTGGTGGCGGTGGCAATGTGGCGCGGGTTGGACGCGGGCGGCGATGGCGATGGCGTGGCGCCCGATTGGCGGGGTGTGGCCGCTGGACATGTCCGGCGGGATGGACATGTCCGTGGCCATGGCGGAAGCGGGCTAGGGTTTGACTGCGGGAATTTCGGGAGGCCACATATTTATAGGTAGAGGAGCTAGGAGAGTCCAAATGAGGAGCGGTTTTTACCACACGATCGTGATCGAGCGACCGAGAGCATGGAGGGAGTTTGATGGGTTTTGGGCCACTTTGGAAGGGTGTTGGGCTGCAACAAAGAGGGCTTTGCGGTTCTTGTTAACCGTTGGAGTACCAAACGAGCTCCAAATGGCACGAAACTTGACAGCGGTTCATCGGTGCTATACCAAGGCAGCTTGGCAAACCTCGGCCATTCGAGAAAGTTTAATACCCTTTACGAAAAGAGGAAGAAGGAACACCGGGGACATAGGAGTCTGCCGGATTGCAAAAGCAGACAACGGGAAAAGGCTCGGATGCATGAGATGAACATGTATGCAAAATGAAATGCACATGATGACATGATATGAAATGCATATGATGACATGGCAAATGCATCACGCAAGCAAATGACATGGCAACGAAGGCGAATAACTGGCAGACACCTGGCGCATCGGATCCGGGGCGTCACAGGTGCCCAGGGCTGGGACGCCGGTTCAACCGCATGTGACGGAACCTTCTCGTCTGAATACTCCTCCACCTCAGCATGTACCGACACCACCGGGTCATTATTCTAATCCTTTGGAGAACATTGTCGGATTTAGGGATCCACAAACCCTTGAGAGGTTCGAACTCTGGGGTGCGTCTGGAGATCTCAACCTGCCTAGCCAGCCTACTCACGATCCTCCTAAGCCTAGCGCGTCGAGCTCAAAGAGACACAAATACATAGAGATTTATACTGGTTCGGGCCACCGTTGTGGTGTAATACCCTAATCCAGTGTGGTGTGGTGGATTGCCTCGGAGTGTTACGGGTGAACTAGTACAAAGGATGAACAAGCCTCATGAGGTGAGGTGTTCTTGGGCTGGTGTGGTGTATGCTAGCTCTACTTGTTCTGATCTCGTCCCGTCTCCTCCCTCTATTCTTCTCCCTTT
Source organism: Aegilops speltoides (assembly GCA_021437245.1). Classification (NCBI taxonomy): domain Eukaryota; kingdom Viridiplantae; phylum Streptophyta; class Magnoliopsida; order Poales; family Poaceae; genus Aegilops; species Aegilops speltoides. The sequence goes on along the minus strand of CM038142.1, from coordinate 245,929,546 downwards.
CTATGGTGGTGGCTAGTCCTATTTATAGCAGCCTTGGTCCTCTTCCCAAATATGAGCAGGAAGGGATCACACAACAACCACATTTGAAAGGGGACAAGTAGTACAGTCTATTCTGACAAAAGTAGTCTTCTCCTGCGATAAGCCTCTGGTCGTGCTGCTGCGGTGGGCTCGTTGATGACCTCCATCCTGCCGTCCTGGCGGTCTTGGTCTTGTTGCACTGGAATGGAAACCTTTGGTTGATTCCTCGAGACTCCGCGCCTGTGGATTGCCTTCTTTGCACCGAAGACGAAACCTGCGCTCTGCGCCCGCCTAGCGCCCGCCTGGACTTGGTCTTCATGGCTCACATCGGCTGAGCCTTGTCAGGTAGATTGCATAGAACTCTCCGCCCCTCAGGAGCCCTCTTGAGGAGGCCGATTCCTTCGTGGGGACTTGGTGTCGCCCGCCTCGCGAGGCTTGGCCCCTCACGAGGTTATTGCGGTGTTGGTGTTGAAGCTGGGTCGTACCAGGCCGTCGATGGAACCACGTGGTGGGCCACAGGCAGGCAGGGCTGGATACCCCCAAATCCAGGACGCTGACAGTAGCCCCCAGTCCCAAGGCACGCTCGGACTTGGCTTCCAGGCGAATCCAAAGGGCAAGGGCGGAGCACCGCGGGCCCTAATCGGCCTGCAACCTTGAAGACAGGTGGCAGTTGATGGGACATGGGTGAATCTGTTTCCCCATGCTGCCTCGGTAACTGCTAGACTTGACAACTACATGCTGCATGCAGAGAGAATCATCATTACTGGAAATCGTGGGAGGTCGACGATTTACCTGCTTCTGGCTATAAATGTGCGAGTAGGCGGAGCCCCTGCCCATCTCTTTCGTCTTGCTCCCATGGCACCGATCAGGAGGTACTCGGCGGCAGAGAAGGGGAAGGCTCCTAGGGAGGGGCCTGACCCTCTTCCGCCGATGAAACGGCTCCACCTCCCTGACGACGCTGGCGCGGTGTAAGAGGTGGCCAGGCCTTGGCAATCGAGGCCTCCACCTGGCATCCCCCACCCCCTATACGCCCGCACTCAAGATGAAGGAGTGCGCCATCGAGTGGCGCCTGATGAAGATGGCATGGTAGCTCGCGCGAGTTCGTGGTGTGGGAGGTGATGCCTCCCGACACCTGGATCCGACTCCCGCGGTTCTTCGCCAACAAGCTGCCTCCGAGGGGGCCAATCGAGCTCTGGCTGTAGCACGCGGGGTGCAGCGGCTTGGCCACCGGAGCTGAAGTCGAGGTGGTGCCGCCAGGAGACGTCTTCATGACGTGAGGATGGGGCGAGATCGCCCGGGCTTGCCGCATGGAGGGAGCCCTAGCGATCCACTTCGAGTATGACGGTGCGGCCACCCTGTTCTTCAAGGTCTTCAACGAGGAGGGTGAATGGGTGGAATACTGCCCCGGAGGGGGCAACTCGAGGGACGCCGTAGTGGGTGCTGGATATGCCGCTGCCCCCTTTAGCGCTTCGTCCAATAACAGTGACGACTCCTGGGAATCCAGCGACTCTCCTGAGCCCAGCGATTCTCCAGAGTCGAGCGACGACGGCTACGTGCTCCGAGCTCCCGTCGAGGCCGGAGTGCAGCTGCGGCTGCCGCCCGGCGTCGCCGGCGGTGCCATAGGGCCTCGTAGTTGCCTTCCCTGCGAGGAATGGAGATCAGCCCCCGTGGGGCTTGTAAGGATCGAATGTATTTAATATTAACGTTGTTTCTTTCGATTTAGTGATGGATGCGCGTATTCCAGTTTGGCTAGGCTCCTTCCTTTTCTCTTCCATAGACAGTGTGGTGCTCTACGCCGACAGGACCCAGTCCCCAGGCAGGTTTCAGCCCTCACTAGTATGCCAGGTCGCGATGCTGTGGTCAAGGCTAGGAGGTGAGCAGCCCAGGGTCTGGTAAGAGCTCACGAGACGCGATGCTCACGAGGTCCCCTTTCGCGTGCAAGCAGCTGCATAGAAAATTGAAGAGGGGAGTTGAACTGCCCAAGTGGAACTGCGAGGCGGAGCATGCAAGCAGCGAAACTAGTGCTGTAGCGAGCCGAGGCTTATCTTTTGGCATCGTGGTCCATTAGGAAGGTGATGCTTGCTCCTATGCCTGTGGTGCCGTTGGGTGTGACCTGCATCGGACACCTTCCTGCCTCGCTCGCCATGGTGCTCTACGTCCTCGGGACCCGGCCCTCGAGCAAGCTCAGCTGCCACTGGTATGCCAGGTCGCGATGCCATGGTCATGGCCAGGGGGTGAGGGCTGGAGAACCGGTAGGCGCTCCCGAGACACAATACTCGGGAGACCCCCCTTTAACATGCAAGCGACTTGCAAGGCCAGATGTGTCGGCATCCTGGATTCGGGGGTAACTAGACCTGCGTGCCTGCAGTGCACTACGTGGCTCCATCTACGGCCTGGTACGGCCCAGCTTCAACACCAATACCGCAAGACCCTCGCGAGGGGCCAAGCCTCGCGAGGTGGGCAACGCCAAGACCCCCGAAGAAATTGGCCTCCTCAGGAGGGCTCTTAAGGGGCGAAGAGTTCTATGCAAGCTACCTCACGAGGCTCAGCTGACGTGAGCCATGACGACCATGGCCAGGCGGGCGCAGAGCGCAGGTTTCCTCTTCGGTGCAAAGGAGGCAAGCCACAGGCGTGGAGTCCCGAGGAATCAGCCAAAGGTTTCCATTCCGGTGCAACAAGACCAAGACCGCCAGGACAGCAGGACGGAGGTCATCGACGAGCCCACCGTAGCGTCACGACCAGAGGCTTTTCGGAGGCGAAGACTACTTTTGTCAGGATAGGCTGTACTACTTGTCCCCTTTTAAATCCGGCCATTGTGGGATCCCTCCCGCTCATATTTGGGAACAGGACCAAGGCCACTATAAATAGCACTAGCCACTACCATAGGAGGGGGACGAAACGGAAGGGATCAGAACAAGTAGAGCTAGCATACACCACACCAGCTCGAGAACACCTCACCTCCTGAGGCTTGTTCATCCTTTGTACTAGTTCATCCACACCACACTGGACTAGGGTATTACACCACAACGGTGGCCCGAACCAGTATAAATCTTTGCGTCTTTGTGTATCTTTGAGCTCAACGCGCTAGGCTTAGGAGGATCGCGAGTAGGCAGGCTGGGCAGGTTGAGATCTCCGCACGCACCCTAGAGTTCGAACCTCTCAAGGGTTTGTGGATCCCTAAATCTGACATTTGGTGCGCCAGGTAGGGGTGCGTCGGATCCTCTCTTCCGTTGTTCGGTCCACCACCGCTCCAACGCCTCCATGGCCGACGCGCACAGGGCTTGCACCGAGCGTCGAGCTGTAGTCGCCACCCGCGTCGCTTAGACTGATCCGGCGGGTGATAGATGTGCCCGTCGCGCTCCTTCTCCGGTGGCCAATGCCACTACGGGCCCTGACGGCCAAGGGTAGCAAGCTTCATCGCTGCACCCGTCGGTGCGGCGTGATGGCCGAACCGCTACTCCGTCACTGACCCCTGCAGCTTCGCCATCCCATGCGTGTCGCGGCCAGGTGGACGTGATGGCCGCTCTGCTCACGGCGCGGGAGCTTCTTCGCTACCGCCCAGTGGGTGATCGCTATGTGGAGTGGCTCGTGCAAATCACCGAGCTCATCAGCGTCGTGCACGGGGGCTCCGACGGACCGGCTTGCTCACTGCCTCAGCAACCACCTGTAGCAGGCGACGTGCCGCATAGGGCTCCTCCACCACCTCCGGCCCGAGGCTCCATTGTCGAGCAAAGGCGTGTGGCTCCATGACACGACCCGCAGCGCTCGGCGCCGGCTCGGGATGATGTGAGTTGCCAGGTGGTGCGACGTCCCCAAGGAGAAGCGCGCGTGCTACCAGGACCCCAGCACTAGGCTCGCGTTCCCCCACAGGAGGTGGCGGTGCGCGTGAACCAGGGTCATGATCCACCCCTCGACGACCTCCGGTGGCCACGGTAGGTTGCCGCGCATTCACTTCGGAGCTCCACAACATCGCCTAGCCAAGCAAGTTCAAGCCCAACCTGCCTCCACGCTACGACGGCACCACCGACCTGCCAAGTTCTTGCAGCTCTATGAGCTGAGCATCGAGGCGGCCAGCGGGGACGAGAATATCATGGCAAACTGGTTCCCGATGGCCCTCAAGGATGGCACACATTCTTGGCTCCTGAACCTGATCAACAGGTCGGTTTCTTCCTTGGAGGAGATGCGCGGCGGCTTCATCGCCAACTTCCAAGGCACTTGTGACCGTCCGCCAGCCACGGGTGACCTGCACCGCATCAAGCAGCAACCTGGAGAGACCCTGCAGAAGTATATCCAACGCTTGAACAACGCTCGCCTCAAGATTCCCAAGGTGTCCGATGAGGCCATCATCTCCGTGTTCATCGATGGCGTCCGTGATGTCCAGATGAATGAGGATCTCGCCATCCACGAGGATCTCTGCATCGCTCTGGAGATGTTCTACATGGCGAACAAGTGTGCAAGGGATGAGGGATGACGCCTCTCCCTCCTCGAGCTCCCCGATGCTGATCTAGAAGTCAAGAAGACCAAGAACAAGGTTGTGAAGATCAAGGGGCCAGCTGTGCTTGCGGCCGAACCAGACACGAAGCACGGCTGCGACCACCCCGAGTCATCCACGAGCAAGCGGCCGTTCTGCGCCTTACACAACGTTCACAACCACAACACCAGCGACTGCCAGGAGCTCAGGGCTCACTACAACGGGCGCCTTGGTTGATGCCCCGAGTGCAACGATCGAGCCAACGATCGCGGATGTGACCGAGGTGCAGGACGTTGGGATGGACGCGACCGTTGTCAGGAGTGGCGCGACCAGCCTCGTGAGGACAGCTGGCAGGGCCAGCCTCGCGAGGACAACTGGGGTGAGCAGCCTCGTGATGATCGACCTCAAGGAAACGCAGATTTGCCTCCTCTGCCTCCACCACCAAGGAGGAATGAAGATCACCACCAGGACGAGGGGGCTGGGGGCTTCCAGGAGCCTCGAGCCATTGCCTGCATCTTGGGCAGCTCACAGGCCCCGGCTTCCCACCGCGTCTTTAAGCGCTTATGCTTGAGGTGAATCTGGCGCCCCAAGCTCAAGCTTCGCCCCTCAAGTGGTCCAAGTGCGCCTCACCTTCGACTCCTCAGACCGGCTCAAATGCGTGGCCACCGCCGGTGCGCTCCCCATGCTCCGCTCCCCCGTCATCAGCAACATTGTCGTTACCAAGACTCTCATCGATGGTGGAGCAGGGCTCAATGTTCTATCTGTGCAGACGTTCGAAAGGCTCCAGGTGCCATACTACCAGCTTCACCCCACCAAGCTATTCTCGGGAGTGACCGACGGATCGACACATCCGATCGGGCAACTTCACCTCCCTGTCTCCTTCAGCGAGCTCAACAACTACCGCACCAAGCTCATCGACTTCGATGTCGCCGACATCCGCCTGCCCTACAACGCCATCCTAGGGTACCCAGCGTTGTCCAAGTTCACGGCGGCCACGCACCACGGATACAACGTCCTCAAGATGCTAGGAAGCGGCGACATCATCACGGTCACCTGTCAAGAAAAGGATGCGGTGTGCTCCCTCGAGCGCGCCTTCCAAGCTGCAACAGTTGAGAACCCCGAAGACGAGGACGGCGCCCTCCCTCCTGAGGTTGCCCCAAAGACGAAGAAGTTGCAGCTGGGACAGGGGTCTCGTGAGGGAGCATCACCCGAGGACGCAGCACTGAGCCTCGCATCTCCAGACGCGGCACCTTCCCCCATCGCATAGGAAGGCGCGCCCGGTGCTACTCTCAGGCTGGGCTCAGGGGCTCTCCTTTGGAGGGCCTCAGATCTACCCCACGTAGCGAGGGGGGCGCTCGGGCACCATGTGGAGGCGCTCTTTAGAGCACGCTTCCCAAGAGAAGGCAGCGGGCACGAGGTGCCAAGCGTTCAGGAGTTCATCAGCAAGGCAGTCGAGGAGATTCAGGAAGGAAGGGTTCTGCAAGGCGACCGTCGCCTGCCGCGTGGCACAGCTCACTGCGCTTGCAAGGGTAAGGAGTTCCACGTCTACATCGACATACCCGGGCTCAACAGGGCCGCGTCTCGGCAGCTCATGTGGTCGTCTCGTGTCGGCTGATGCGAGGGTCCGCCTCAAAGCTATGTCCGCATGCCTTTTGGCCTGGCGGGCGCGGCTGAGGCGTTCCAGTGCTACATGAGGGACGCTCAGACGGCCTGCGAGGCTAGGCACCAGGCGGTCCTAGAGGAGATGGAGGAGCACCTTCAGGGGCCTCTCAGTCCCTCCGAGTCTCCTGAGGCTCGGCCCCAGAGCGGCTCATGAGGGACGGCTTTAGCGGCGCATGTTTTTTGGCTACACCAACATCTCTTCAGCAATGGTACCAGGTGAAATCTCTCTAGTTTATTCAGTTTGGGTCACCCCTCGGGCTGCATCATCCCCAGGTCGTGTGGATCCGTCCCTATGGTATGTATCCCTTCCACATTTATTAGAGCCATATACAATCCTTTGCAAGCTACTTTTGAATTATTGACTGTCTGACTGGCGCTTCGTCGCTAAGTACGTCTCGCGCCCTTGCAAGCCCTCCCACGACCGCCTCATGATTAAGGACTGGCATGGCGTCTGTGCTCGGGTCCATCCCTGTAGCGTCGCTAAACCCAAGTAGCTGAGCTCTGGCTCACGGGCTAGTTCCCGTGTACGTCACCTCCCATGGCTCTTGGTGCCTTGTTCTCGCATCAGCTAATCGCGGGTGGATGAGTGAGGGTGCGCGACCTGGTGCCCCCATGGCCACGGCAACCGCGTGTCGATTGTTTTTCTTCGGGATCTTTGCATGAGAAGACTGGGCACGGCGTCTGTGCTCGGGTCCGTCCCTGCAGCATCGATAAATCCAACAGATGAGCTCTGTCTGGTGGGCCGGCCCCGTTCACGTCACCTCCTGGGGTCCTTGGTGTCTGGCCTTCTCATGCAATAACCTCAGGAAACTCATTCGGCGCAGGCTGCCTAACCATCTCGCAGGACCAATTCAAGCACCCCCAATCAAGACCAGGTGCAACCCGTCTTGAGGTAGGGACTCGTGAGTCCCGCGCTGGCTCACGGGTGCCCATATACACCTCCTCCAGCCCTGCCGTGGAAGCCACATGTCAGGGCGGGGCTGTAAACGCCCCGGGGGCTCTCCTCAGAGGGAGCCCCCTCCCACGCACGAGTGGAAGCTTCATGCTCTGCGCTGGCCGTCGACACTGCCGAGGAGCAGCTATGCTCGTGCAAGAGCGGAAGCGCTATGCTCCGCGCTGGTGATAAACAACTGGGGTGGCCTCACGGCCGCATTAACCTCAGGGAGCCTCCGGGCTCAGTGACTAGCCTCACCATGTTGTTCTCCCCCGGGAAGATAGCGCGAGGGGGCTGGGCACGGGGGCTACGCTCAGGTCACGCCTGGCGTACCCCATCTCGCCAGGCCTCATGGGCCTGGTCTTTGCGCACCCCTCCCAAGCGAGAGCTCGACAAGGAAAAGGTATGATGGTCTGTTCGTACGTCAAGGGGGACTCTTGAGCATCGCCTCTCAGGCCTAACTGGCCACGTAGCCCGTCACCTCTGGGGCTCATCCTGGTGATCCAAACGACTCAACGACGGCTGAGGCATGCGCGGGGCCGGGCCCTGCCGATGCAGAACGCCAAGACCTAGCTCTCACCCTTCCTTTTCAAGTCGTTTGTACATCAAGGGGGACTCCTGAGCATCGCGTCTCAGGAGCCTAACTGGTCACATAGCCCCTCACCTCATGGGCTCGTCCTGGTGATCCGGACTACTCAACGATAGCTGAGTCATGCGCGGGCCCGGGCCCTCCCGATGTAGAACACCAAGGCTTGCCCCTGCATGTTTTCCTAAGTTCTTCGCATGTCAAGGAGGACTCCTGAGCATCGCATCTTAGGACCCTAACTGGTCACATAGCCCCTCACCTCTTGCGCTCGACCTGGTGATCTGGAAGATCCAATGATGGCTGGGGTATGCGCGAAGCCGGGCTCTGTCGATGCAAAACAACAAAGCAAACGGAAAAGCTGACGGAGCATTATCTAGTTATTACAAGACACATTGTTCCAAGCATATTGTTTTAAACGCCTCCCCGAGACATGTTGCATGGTACAGGACAGACAAGGAAAAAGCAAAATCGCCGGGCCACCTCTTCAAACTTGGGCGTCACCACCGCCCGCTAGTAGAGCCTCATCAGTAGGCGCGTCACCCGTTGCACCGGCTTCAACCAGACGACCAACGACTAGTAACTTACTTAGCATGGCGCCCACGAAGCTCTTCACGGCGGCAGCGGCAGCATCTTGGGATTTGGAGTCCACCAGAGTAAGGAAGGAGGAGAGGTCGAAGCTGGCATCCTGGAGATAAAGATGGCTTAAGACACACGTCGAGCCAAGGAAGAAAGTGAGTGTGCCTCGCTTTCCACAAAGGAGGCAAACCCGTCAACAGCATCTTCAAGCACCGCCACGACTTTAGGCAGCAGAGCAGCAGGGCTCTCCCTTGGGGTCTGATATGTCTCCAACGTATCTATAATTTTTGATTGTTCCATGCTATTATATTACCCGTTTTAGATGTTTATGGGCTTTACTCTACACTTTTATATCATTTTTGGGTCTAACCTACTAACTGGAGGCCAGCCCGAATTGCTGTTTTTTGCCTATTTTAGTGTTTCAAAGAAAAGGAATATCAAACGGAGTCCAAACGGAATGAAACCTTTGGGAGCGATCTTTTCGGAACAAACGTAATTCAGGAGACCTGGAGTGGATGTCAAGCTGCAAACGAGGTGGCCACGAGGGTGCCCGGCGCTCCCCCACCCTCGTGGGGCCCTCGTTGCTCCACCGACATACTTCCTTCGCCTATATATACTCCCGTACCTTGAAAACATCCAGGAGCACCATGAAAACCTAATTCCACCGCCGCAACCTTCTGTATCCGCGAGATCCCATCTTGGAGCCTTCGCCAGCGCTCCGCCGGAGGGGGAATCGACCATGGAGGGCCTCTACATCATCTCCAAGGCCTCTCCGATGAGTTGTGAGTAGTTTACCATAGAGTTACGGGTCCATAGTTATTAGCTAGATGGCTTATTCTCTCTCTTTGAATCTCAATACAAAGTTCTCCTTGATCTTCTTGGAGATCTATTCGATGTAACTCTTTGGGCGGTGTGTTTATCGAGATCCGATGAATTGTGGGTTTATGATCCAGTTTATCTATGAGAAATATTTGAATCTCCTCTGAATTCTTTTATGTATGATTGGTTATCTTTGCAAGTCTCTTCGAATTATTAGTTTGCTTTGGCCTACTTGATTGATCTTTCTTGTAATGGGAGAAGTGCTTAGCTTTGGGTTCAATCTTGTGGTGTCCTTTCCCAGTGACAGCAGGGGCGGCAAGGCACGTATTGTATTGTTGCCATCGAGAATAAAAAGATGGGGTTTATATCATATTGCATGAGTTTATCCCTCTACATCATGTCATTGTCGGCGTTCTGGGAACGGGGGTCCCCAGACTTGCCTGCCTGCGGCCTGCAGCGTGGCACAAGTGGAGGCCCAGTATGGCCCATCTTCACCAACACGAACTCATGACCCTCGCGAGGGGCCAAGCCTTGCGGGGCGGACGGTGCAAGGCTTCCTTAGGAGCGGCCTCGCCAGGCAGGCTCGCGAGGAGGTGGAGAGATCAAGGCAAGGGTACCTCGCGATGTGCTCGTGACGCAAGCCATGACGATCGAGACCAGGCGGGTGCCAGGCGGGCGCCGGCCTGCGCAGTGTCCTTGTTTACTATTTGGTGCAAAGGGGGCAAGCACAGGCGTGGAGTAGCGAGGCATCAGGCAAAGGTTGCCATATTGGTGCAACGAGACCAAGACCAGCAGAGCGGCAGGATGATGGTCACCGTGGAGCCCAAGACGGTGTCATCACCAGTGCCTTTGGCAGTCGAAGACCAACTTTAGTCAGGATAACTTGTACTGGATGTTCCCCTTCAAAATGGCTGTTGTTGGCTCCCTTCCCGCTCCATATTTGGGAAGAGGACCAGGGCCTCTATATATAGAGATAGCCACCAAAGTAGGGGGCATCGAGTTCTCACCCAGCCAACGAGGACCGAATCCCTTCCTACGAGAGCACCACACCAGCTCAAGAACACTTCTCACGAGGCTATTCTTCCCTTATCTGTTGTTCATCATCAGCCCCTAAGGCAATCCACCACACCACACACTGGAGTAGGGTATTACACCACAATGGTGGCTCGAACCAGTATAAATCTTGTGTCCCCTTTGTTGTTCATCGTTTAGCTTAGATTCTCGCGAGGCGACTAGACGTGGATCGGTAGCGGGAAGATCTTCGCGCGCACCCCACAGTTCGAACCTCAAGGGTCTGCCGGAACCCAACATCCGACAGTCATCTTTCTTAATGCGTTACTATGTTCTTCATGAACTTAATACTCTCGATGCAGGTAGGAGTCGGTCGATGTGTGGAGTAATAGTAGTAGATGCAGAATCGTTTCGATCTACTTGTTGCAGACGTGATGCCTATATACATGATCATGCCTAGATATTCTCATAACTATGCACTTTTCTATCAATTGCTCGACAGTACTTTGTTCACCCACCGTAATACTTATGCTGTCTTGAGAAAAGCCACTAGTGAAACCTATGGCCCCCGGGTCTATCTTTTATCATATAAGTTTTCCATCTCCTTTTATTTACATCTTTTACTTTCCAATCTATATCATAAAAATACCAAAAAATATTTATGTTATCTTATTATCTCTATCCGATCTCACTTTCGCAAGTTACCTTGAAGGGATTGACAACCCTTTATCGCGTTGGTTGCGAGGTTCTTGTTTGTTTGTGTACGTGCATGGGACTTTTGAGTGGCCTCCTACTGGATAGATACCTTGGTTCTCAAAAACTGAGGGAAATACTTACGCTACTTTGCTGCATCACCATTTCCTCTTCAAGGGAAAACCAACGCAGTGCTCAAGAGGTAGCAAGAAGGATTTCTGGCGCCGTTGTCGGGCAGGTCTTCGCTCAAGTCAAGACATACCAAGTACCCATCACAAACTCATCTCCCTCGCATTACATTATTTGTCGTTTGCCTCTCGTTTTCCTCTCCCCCACTACACCCTTGCCGTGTTATTCGCCCTCTCTTTCCCAATCTTCTCTCTCTTTCGCTTGCCTTCTTGTGTGCTTTTGTGTTGGATTGCTTGTCACGATGGCGCAAGATAATACCAAATTGTGTGAGTTTTCCAATACCAATAATAATGATTTCCTTAGCACTCCAATTGCTCCTCTTAATGATGTTGAATCTTGTGAAATCAATGCTGCTTTGCTAAATCTTGTTATGAAAGATCAATTCTCTGGCCTTCCTAGTAAAGATGTCGCTACTCATCTAAACAACTTTGTTGATTTGCGTGATATGCAAAATAATAAAGATACGGATAATGATATTGTTAAATTGAAGCTATTTCCGTTTTCACTTAGAGATCGTGCTAAAACTTGGTTTTCGTCTTTGCCTAAGAATAGTATTGATTCATGGAATAAGTGCAAAGATGCTTTTATCTCTAAGTATTTTCCTCCCGCTAAGATCATCTCTCTTAGGAACGATATTATGAATTTTAAACAACTTGATCATGAGCATGTTGCCTAATCTTGGGAAAGAATGAAATTAATGATTCGCAATTGCCCTACTCATGGTTTGAACTTATGGATGATCATACAAAATTTCTATGCCGGATTGAATTTTGCTTCTAGAAATCTTTTAGATTCAGCCGCGGGAGGTACTTTTATGGAAATCACCTTAGGAGAAGCTACTAAACTGCTTGATAACATTATGGCTAATTATTCTCAATGGCACACCGAAAGATCTACTAGTAAAAAAGAGCATGCTATAGAAGAAATTAATGTTTTGAGTGGAAAGATGGATGAACTTATGAAATTGTTTGCTATTAAGAGTGCTCCTATTGATCCTAATGATATGCCTTTGTCTACTTTGATTGAGAATAATAATGAATCAATGGATGTGAATTTTGTTGGTAGGAATAATTTTAGTAACATTGCTTATAGAGGAAACTTTAATCCTAGACCATTTCCTAGTAATTCCTCTAATAATTATGGTAATTCTTATAACAACTCTTATGGAAATTTTAATAAGATGCCATCTGATTTTGAGAATAGCGTTAACGCATTTATGATCTCTCAAAAGAATTTTAATGCTTTGCTTGAAGAAAAATTGCTTAAAGTTGATGAATTGGCTAGGAACGTTGATAGACTTTCGCTTGATGTTGATTCTTTGAAACTTATATCTATTCCACCTAAGCATGATATCTATGAGTCTCTCAAAGCCATGAGAATTTCCATTGATGAGTGCAAAGAAAGAACCGCTAGGTTGCGTGCTGAGAAAGATTGCTTTGTAAAAGAGTGCTCTTCTAGTCTCCATGAAAATAATGATGAAGATCTAAAAGTTATTGATGTATCCCCTATTAAATACCTGTTTTGCAATATGAATCTTTATAATGATGGGACTGGAGATGAGTCAACTTTAGTTTAAAGGCATCTCAATGATTCGGAGTTTTTAGATCTTGATGCTAATTTGGTAAAAAGTGGGATTGGAGAGGTCAAAACTTTATATAGCATTGAACCCACTATTATGGATTTCAAGGAATTTAATTAAGATAATTGTTCTTTAATAGATTGTATTTCCTTGTTGCAATCCGTGTTGAATTCTCCTCATGCTTATAGTCAAAAAAAGCTTTTACCAAACATATCGTTGATGCCTTGATGCAATCTTATGAAGAAAAAATTAATTTGGAAGTTTCTATACCTAGAAAACTTTATGATGAGTGGGAACCTACTATAAAAATTATAATTAAAGATCACGAGTGCTATGCTTTGTGTGATTTTTGTGTGATTTGGGTGCTAGTGTTTCCACGATTCTGAAAACTTTATGTGATGTGCTAGGTTTCCATGATTTTGATGATTGCTCTTTAAACTTGCACCTTGCGGATTCCACAATTAAGAAACCTATGGGAAGGATCAATGATGTTCATATTGCTGCAAATAGGAATTATGTGCCCGTAGATTTTATCGTTCTTGATATAGATTGCAATCTTTCATGTCCTATTATTCTTGGTAGACCTTTACTTAGAACGATTGGTGCAATTATTGATATGAAGGAAGGGAATGTTAGATTACAATTTCCATTTAGGAAAGGCATGGAACACTTTGCAATAAACAAAGTTAAATTACCTTATGAATCTATTATGTGCCACTTATGAATTGAATGCTAAAGATGGCACTACTTAGATCTATTCTCGCTTTTATGCCTAGCTAGGGGTGTTCAACGATAGCGCTAGTTGGGAGGCAACCCAATTTTATTTTTGTTTCTTGCTTTTTGCTTCTGTTTAGTAACAAATATTTCATCTAGCTTATGTTTAGATGTGTTTTCATGTTTTAATTAGTGTTTGTGCCAAGTAGAACCTATAGGATAACCTATGGTGATAGTTAATTTGATTCTGCAGAAAAACGAAAACTTTTGCACGCACGAAAATAATGTTAGTAAATCACAGAAACATGCTTTTTTGCAGTAGATCAATAAACAAATTTCCCAGGATTTCCTATTTTGGTAGGATTTTTAGAGTTCCAGAAGTATTCGAAAGTTAGAGATTGCTACAGACTGTTCTGTTTTTGATAGATTCTGTTTTTCGTGTGCCGTTTGCTTATTTTGATGCATCTATGGCTAGTATCAGGGGGGGGGGAATGAACCATAGAGAAGTTGGAATACAGTAGGTTTAGAACCAATATAAATAAAGAATGAGTTCATTATAGTACCTTATGTGGCGGTTTTTCTTTCTTGCACTAACGGATCTTATGAGATTTCCTGTTGAGTTTTGTGTTGTGAAGTTTTCAAGTTTTGGGTAAACATTCGATGGACTATGGAATAAGGAGTGGCAAGAGCCTAAGCTTGGGGATTCCCATGGCACCCCAAGATATTCAAGGATAACCAAAAGCCTAAGCTTGGGGATGCCCCGGAAGGCATCCCGTATTTCGTCTTCGTCTATCGCTAACTTTACTTGGAGCTATATTTTTATTCGCCACATGATACGTGTTTTGCTTGGAGTGTCTTGTATGATATTAGTATTTGCTTTTTATATTACCACAATCATCCTTGCTGTACACACCTTTTGGGAGAAACCCACATGATTTGGAATTTATTAGAATACTCTATGTGCTTCACTTATATCTTTTGAGCTAGATAGTTTTGCTCTAGTGCTTCACTTATATCTTTTAGGGCACGGCGGTGGTTTAATTTTGTAGAAATTGTTGATCTCTCATGCTTCACTTATATTATTTTGAGAGTATTTTAGAACAGCATGGTATTTGCTATGGTTATAAAATTGGTCCTAGAATGATGGGCATCCAAGTTGGGTATAATAAAAACTATTATAGGAAGTGAATTGGATGCTATGATCAATTTGACACTTGATAATTGTTTTGAGATATAGAGGTGGTGATATTAGAGTCATGCTAGTTGAGTAATTGTGAATTTAAAGAATACTTGTGTTGAAGTTGGCAAGTCCCGTAGCATGCACGTACGGTAAAAGTTGTGTGACAAATTTGTTGCATGGGATGCACTTTTGATTGCCTTCCTTATGAGTGAAGGTCAGGATCGCACGATGGTTAACTCCTACCAACCCTTCCCCTAGGAGCATGCGTAGTAGTACTTTACTTCGAGGGCTAATAAAACTTTTGCAATAAGTATATGAGTTCTTTATGACTAATGTGAGTCCATGGATTATACACACTTTTACCTTTGCATCATTGCTAGCCTCTTCGGGACCGTGCATTGCCCTTTCTCACCTTGAGAGTTGGTGCAAACTTCGCCGGTGCATCCAAACCCCGTGACACGATATGCTCTATCACACATAAACCTCCTTATATCTTCCTCAAAACAGCCACCATACCTACCTATTATGGCATTTCCATAGCCATTCCGAGATATATTGCCATGCAAGAGGATAATCGATGGGCTATGGAGATGCCCATCAATTGATGTCAACATGAGGAGTAGGGGCCATGCAACGGATTCACTAGAGCTATAATTGTATGAAATCTAACAAAAGACTTTCTCCTTTTTTTCTTCCCCACACAATCTCCATCATCATATTCTATTCCACCCATAGTGCTATATCCATGGCTCACGCTCATGTATTGCGTGAGAGTTGAAAAAAGCTCAAGCACGTTAAAAAGTATGAACCAATTGCTTGGCTGAAACCGGGGTTGTTCTTGATGGGAGTATTTTGTGTAATGAAAATGAAACGTAGCCTATCTATATTATTTTGTAGGGATGAACCTTCTAATGCCGTGACATTTTGAGACATGATTGTTTTGTTAGTATGCTTGAAGTATTACTATTTCATATGTCAATATAAACTTTTGTTTTGAATCATTTGGATCTGAACATTCATGCCACAATAAAGAAAATTACATTGACAATTATGCTAGGTAGCATTCCACATCAAAAAATTTGTTTTTATCATCGACCTACTCGAGGACGAGCAGGAATTAAGCTTGGGGATGCTTGAAACGTCTCCAACGTATCTATAATTTTTGATTGTTCCATGCTATTATATTACCCGTTTTGGATGTTTATGGGCTTTACTTTACACTTTTATATCATTTTTGGGACTAACCTACTAACTGGAGGCCCAGCCCGAATTGCTGTTTTTATTGCCTATTTCAGTGTTTCGAAGAAAAGGAATATCAAACGGAGTCCAAAAGGAATGAAACCTTCGGGAGCGATCTTTTCGGATCAAACGCAATCCAGGAGACTTGGAGTGGACGTCAAGCTGCAAACGAGGCGGCCACGAGGGTGCCCGGCGCGCCTTAAGGGGGTGGGCGCGCCCCCACCCTCGTGGGCCCCTCGTTGCTCCACCGACGTACTTCCTTCGCCTATATATACGCCCGTACCCTGAAAACATCTAGGAGCACCACGAAAACCTAATTCCACCGCCGCAACCTTCTGTATCCGCGAGATCCCATCTTGGAGCCTTCGCCGGCACTCTGCCAGAGGGGGAATCGGCCACGGTGGTCCTCTACATCATCTCCAAGGCCTCTCCGATGAGTTGTGAGTAGTTTACCACAGATCTTCGGGTCCATAGTTATTAGCTAGATGGCTTCTTCTCTCTCTTTGAATCTCAATACAAAGTTCTCCTCGATCTTCTTGGAGATCTATTCGATGTAACTGTTTTTGCGGTGTGTTTGTCGAGATCCGATGAATTGTGGGTTTATGATCAAGTTTATCTATGAGAAATATTTGAATCTCCTCTGAATTCTTTTATGTATGATTGGTTATCTTTGCAAGTCTCTTCGAATTATCAGTTTGGTTTGGCCTACTATATTGCTCTTTCTTGCAATGGGAGAAGTGCTTAGTTTTGTATTCAATCTTGCGGTGTCCTTTCCCAGTGACAGCAGGGGCAGCAAGGCATGTATTGTGTTGTTGCCATCGAGGATAAAAATATGGGGTTTATATCATATTGCTTGAGTTTATCCCTCTACATCATGTCATCTTTGTTAATGTGTTACTCTGTTCTTCATGAACTTAATACTCTAGATGCAGGCAGGAGTCGATCGATGTGTGGAGTAATAGTACTAGATGCAGAATCGTTTCGACCTACTTGTTGCAGACGTGATGCCTATATACATGATCATGCCTAGATAATCTCATAACTATGCACTTTTCTATCAAATGCTCGACAGTAATTTGTTCACCCACCGTAATACTTATGCTATCTTGAGAGAAGCCACTAGTAAAACCTATGGCCCCCGGGTCTATCTTTTATCATATAAGTTTTCCATCTACTTTTATTTGCATCTTTTACTTTCCATTCTATATCATAAAAATACCAAACATATTTATCTTATCTTATTATCTCTATCAGATCTCACTTTTGCAAGTTACCGTGAAGGGATTGACAACCCCTTTATCGCGTTGGTTGCGAGGTTCTTGTTTGTTTGTGTAGGTGTGTGGGACTTTTGAGGAGCCTCCTACTGGATTGGTACCTTGGTTCTCAACAACCGAGGGAAATACTTACGCTACTTTGCTGCATCACCCTTTCCACTTCAAGGGAAAACCAACGCAGTGCTCAAGAGGTAGCAGGGTTGTCACCACCGCCTTCTTCGAGGGATCATCTCCAAAGAGCGCTTTCTGGGCCTTGTGGAAACATGCCTCGAGGGAGGTAAGAGAGCTACACTCCATGGTAGCCGCCTTCTTGGCCTCGTCGAGGCCCACTTGGGCTGCCTCTGCATCCTCCTTCAGCTTTGTCAGGCGGACGCGCTCTCCAGCCTGCTCTAAGGCCGTCTTCTTCATCTCGGCATCTCGGTTGGCGACGGCAGCTCCTGGGCCTTCAGCTTCTCTTCACGCTCCTGGAGCTGGCTCGCCTGGGCGGCCCGCCTGTCCTGGAGAGCCTTCAGATCAGCCTCCCCCACGCGGCACGGGACCTCAGCTTCTATGGCGTCCTTCCACGCCAGGTCGCGTGCCATGGCAGCCACCCTGAGCGCCTTCTGGGCTTCCTCCACAGAACCCCAGGCTATGAGAATAGATGCATCGGCCTTGAGCCAACCAGAGATCAGCCCCAGGCGTCCCTACGCCGAATGACTATCCGCGCCCTGAAGTTCACCCTGGAGGAGGTCCAGCGCCGACCTTGCCTCTTCCACGGTCCCGGAGGGGGTAGGAGCGCCATGACTCGGCCATGTGCTGGGCAAGGCAGAAGAAACATCAGCTTCAGGAAGGACCGGGGGCTCCGGAGGCTGGTTGACCTCAGCAGTCGCGGCCAGGCTGGGCACCAGAGGGGTCAGGACTGCCAAGGGCACCGGCACCTCCTAAGGACGGGCATCCACGTCCTCTGGAGATGGCATCACCTCTGTAGGGGCGGCGGCACTCTCCTTCACCAGGGTCATAGTAGCCTCTTCAGCACATGCGGCCGCGGCAGCCTTCGTGCCCTCCTTCTGCTTCTTCGACGGCTGCTGCATAACGACAGGAGAAGACGCTAAGTACCACTTCAAGAACCAACAAACAAGGTTAAGGGAGAGACTTACTGGCCGACGAAGGCATAGCTCCTCTTCATGCTCAACAGCGGGCGCAGAGGGGGAGCAGCTGGAGCCGAACTCTGGCGAGTAGGAGAGCTTGCGGTTGGAGAGGATTGGGACGGTGTCGGCGAAGGCGGGCTGCTCCCCGGAGGAATCAGCGCGGTCCTGCTCTTCTTCGTGACCACTCGCTTGGGCTGCTTCGAGGAGGCCACCCCAGACCTCGTGGTGACTCCAGAAGGACGCGGCACCTCCACCACCGGGGGTTCATCATCATCATCACCGTCAGGTTCGTGCAGGAGCTCCCTTTGCTGCAGGGCAGAGGATTCCTCCACCACCTTGTCCTCGGTGGCCTCGGAGGATTGGTCGTCGGAGGACAGGTGCACCATAGTAGTAGGCGGCTGGGGATGCCCCGACCACACAAGCCCATGCTCGTCAAAGACAGGCATGGCGGCGACGACCTCCTCGGCGTCATCACTGACAGTATAGCGGAAGCCAACCTTCCGGAGGATCGCACGAGTCCTTCCCTGTCAAGTAGAGCAACACCTTGCTCAGCTCCTCCTCGGGAAGGGGGTCTTGGTGCAGGCGGATTTTGTTGTCATCGCCACCAAGCTTCCACAAGGGGCGGGGGCAGTCTTGAAGCGGCGCGATGCGCTGCCTCAGGAACTCCTTGATGAGCATGGCCCCCGTCAACTTCACGCTCTTCAGCTCCTTATCCATCTCCTTCACCAATGGCATGAAGGAAGGGTCGGTGATCTTCTCAAAACGCCACCACTTCTCGAAAACGGGGAATGCGGTCGGCAGCTTCAGCGAGCTCTAGGAGCACTTGGCATCCATCAGAACCCACCTCTTCATGGCATCCTCCACCTTCATCCCAGTGCGGGAGATTGTGTTGCCACCCCGTGCCACAACGAAGCCGATACACCCAACTGGATTGTCGCCGGTCATACGAAGGAAGAAGAAATGGCGGAGTAGGGCGACGGAGGGCATCACCCCCATGAACGCCTCACAATAGAAGGTGAAAAGGGACAGAAGGAGGATGGACTTGGCATGGATGTGGAGTGTGTGAAGACCATAGTGGTGAAGGGCGGTGAAGAAGAAGCGGGAGAATGGAGGTACCAGCCCCGAATAGACGTTATGCATGAAGAAGGGGAAGAAGGTGCTGCCCGCGGGTGGCGACCCGGAGCCCTGTCTTCTTCCACTCATTGTCGTCACTCGCCGTTAGGAGGAGGGTGGTCTGGAGCTTCTCCCCGGACATTTAGGGCGCTAGCAGCCCTGGCTCGTACTAGGCAGGGCCGGTAGCCGGGGCAGGAGGTGTGGTCTTCTCAGCGGCAATCAAGCAGAGGATTTGGGCGGAATCGGCAGATCTGGTGAGTTCTTCCACTGCGGAGAGAAAGGGATCTTGACCAAGATGAAGAAGGGGAAATGAAAGCTTGGCGGTAGGCAGCACCCCTTTTGTCAGATGGAAACAGTTGCCGAGGCAGCATGGGGAAACGGAGTCACCCACGTCCAATCAATCGCCACGCGTCATGAAGGCCGCATGCGGCTAGGGTCCGCGGTGCTCCTTGGGCCTGGGGGATACTGTTGGCGTCCAGGATTCTGGGGTATCCAGCCTTGCCTGCCTGCGGCCCACCATGTGGCTCCATCGACGGCCTGGTACGGCCCAGCTTCAACACCAACACTACAAGACCCTCGCGAGGGGCCAAGCCTCGCGAGGTGGGCAACGCCAAGACCCTTGAAGGAATCGGTCTCCTCAGGAGGGCTCCTGAGGGGCGGAGAGTTCTATGCAAGCTACCTCACGAGGCTCAGCAGACGTGAGCCATGACGACCAAGGCTAGGCGGGTGCCAGGCGGGTGCTAGGCAGGCACAGAGTGCAGGTTTCCTCTTCGGTGCAAAGGAGGGAAGCCACAGGTGCGGAGTCCTGAGAAATCAGCCAAAGGTTCCCATTTCGGTGCAACAAGACCAAGACCGCAAAGATGGCAGGAAGGAGGTCATCGACGAGCCCACCGCAGTGTCACGACCAGATGCTTTTCGCAGACGAAGACGACTTTTGTCAGGATAGACTATACTACTTGTCCCCTTTCAAATCCGGTTGTTGTGGGATCCCTTCTCGCTCTTATTTGGGAAGAGGACCAACGCCACTATAAATAGGACCAGCCACTACCATAAGAGGGGGACAAAAAGGACGGGATCAGAACAAGTAGAGCTAGCATACATCACACCAGCTCGAGAACACCTCACCTCCTGAGGCTTGTTCATCCTCTGTACTAGTTCATCCTCGGCCTTCCAAAGCAATCCACCACACCACACTGGATTAGGGTATTACACCACAACGGTGGCCCGAACTAGTATAAATCTTTGTGTCTTTGTGTCTCTTTGAGCTCGACGCACTAGGCTTAGGAGGATCGCGAGTAGGCGGGTTGGGAAGGTTGGGATCTCCACATGCAGCCCAGAGTTCAAACCTCTCAAGGGTTTGCAAATCTCTAAATCTGACAAGATGGTGGTTGTCCAGGCTGACCCGTGGCCCATCACCAAGTGAACCTACAGGTTAGATGACAGGAAAGTCCGGGGCCCCTGCGGAGCGGGCCTGCAGCCCGAGGCACTGGTCCAAGGCACCAGGGACCTGGCGAGGTGGTGTACGCGAGGCGGGCCGCGAACCAGAGCTCGATCCCCTGGTTTATCGGTATTGCAGGGATGGACCCGAGCACAGGCGTCGTGCCGTCGTGAATTGTTATGAAGGATGCAGGAGAGGTATTAGTTAGCGCGTACGACGGGCCGTGAGGCGACGGTCACAGGGTGACAATCATAGATAAACTCACATAAATGATTAGATAATCCTGGCGAATGCAAAGCAATACTCGCCGTAGGGCTAGGCCCATACGGCCTGGGGATGATGCAGCCCGAGGGGCGCCCCCAAACTGAACAAACTAGAGAGATGTCACCTGGTACCGTTGCTGAAGAGTTGTTGAAGTAGCCAAAAAATGCGTGCCGATGAAGTCGTTCCTCATGAGCCGCTGCAGCGCCGAGCCTCGGGAGACTCGGAGGGACTGAGAAGCTCCTAAAGGTGCTCCTCCATCCCCGCCAGGACCACCTGGTGCCTGGCCTTGCAGGCTGTCAGAGCGTCCCTCATGCAGCGCTGGAATGCCTCAACTGCGCCCGCTAGGCCGAAAGGCATGCAGATGTAGCTGTGCGGCGGACCCTCGCATTGGCTGACATGAGACAGCCACATGAGCTGCCGAGACGCGGCCCTGTTGAGCCCGGGGATGCCTGTCACGCCCAAGATGCGACCCTATCCTAAAGGAACTCGAAGGTCCCACCAAGGATAGAAGCGCATCTTGAAGATGCTTTTGCAAGGTGGATATCATTACATCGTACCATTACATAATGGATGGGGATAGAAACAAGGCATACAAATGCCTCAAGGGTACAACAATACATCATACATAAGACCAACATCCGACTACGGATGAAACACAAACAGAAGCTCAAACGACATCCACCCTGCTAGCCCAGGCTCCCGACCTGAAACCTATCCCCTGATGAAAGAAGAAGTAGAAGAAGAACTCCAAAACAAGTAACATCGCTCTTGCGTCAAGATCATTGCAATACCTGTAGCTGCAACTGTTGTTGTAGTAATCTGTGAGCCACGAGGACTCAGCAATCCCATTACCATGGGTATCAAGACTAGCAAAGCTTAATGGGTATCGAAAGGATAAGTGGTGAGGTTGCAGTAGCGACTAAGCATGATATGGTGGCTAACATACGCAAATAAGAGCGAGAAGAGAAAACAACCGAACAGTCGAGAAGCTAGAAGTGATCAAGAAGTGATCCTGAAACTACTTACGCACAATCATAACACAAAGACTGTGTTCACTTCCCGGACTCCGCCGAGAAGAGACCATCACGGCTACACACTTGGTTGATGCGTTTTAATTCGAATCTGGTGTCAAGTTATCTACAACCGGACATTAACAAATTCCCATCTGCCACATAACCGCAGGCACGGCTCTCGAAAGTTTAAACCCTGCAGGGGTGTCCCAAGTTAGCCCATCACAAGCTCTCACGGTCAACGAAGGATATTCCTTCTCCCAGGAAGACCCGATCAGTCTCGAAATCCCGTCTTACAAGACTTTTCGACAATGGTAAAACAAGCCCAGGAAAGCCGCCCGGATGTGCCGACAAATCCCAATAGGAGCTGCACATATCTCGTTCTCAGGGCACACCGGATGAGACATCCTACGAGTAAAACTAGCCCTCAAGTTTCCCCGAGGTGGCCCTGCAGTCTACTCGGTTCGGACCAACACTCAAAGGAGCACTAGCCCGGGGGGGGGGGGTTAAATAAAGATGACCCTCGGGCTCCGGAAACCCAAGGGAAAAAGGCTTAGGTAGGCAAATGGTAAAACCAAGGTTGGGCCTTGCTGGAGGAGTTTTATTCAAAGCAAACTGTCAAGGGGGTCCCATACATCACCCAACCGCGTAAGGAACGCAAAATCAAGGAACATAACACCGGTATGAAGGAAACTAAGGCGGCAAGAGTGGAACAAAACACCAGGCATAAGGCCGAGCCTTCCACCCTTTACCAAGTATATAGATGCATTAATGAAATAAGAGATATTGTGATATCCCAGCATAATCATGTCCGTCATGGAGCAATCTTCAACTTCACCTGCAACTAACAATGCTATAAGAGGGGCTGAGCGAAGCGGTAACATAGCCAAGCAATGGTTTGCTAGGAAGGGTGAAAAGGTTAGAGGCTGAGATGGCAGTTCGGGAGGCTTGAACAACAAGAGATAGGTAGCGCGACATAGCGATAGAACGAAGCAACTAGCATAGCAATGATAGTAATGAGATCCAGGGTGATGGTCATCTTGCTTGAAATCCTGCTAGCAAGAAGAACGAGTCCATGAAGAAGATGAAGCCACGAAGACGAACCAAGCGAAGATGAACGAATCCTCGCGATCGCAACGAAACAAGAACTAACAAGAAGGAGCACAACCGGAAAGAGGCAAACAACAAGGTAAACACACAACACATAAACATGACATGATGCGCAACCAAGCATGATGCATGACAAAGGCTATATGATGCTACTCATGGCAAGAAATGAAGCATACAAAAATAACACATCAAGGCATGTTTAAATGAGGCCAGAAACAACATATAACAAATCTAGTAAGTCCTCGTATGCAAATTCCAAGGTTGGTCCAGATCTGAATAAACCTTATGTTCAAGTTGTTAAACATCAAGTTAAGATGCACCAAGATGATCTACACGAAATTCTAGTCAAGTTACATATAAAGTTCATTTAGTTCGGAGCTACGGCCTAGAAGATATGAGCAAAACAAGTTAAACATGGCATTGATGCAAAAGGCATTCAAACATCAAGCAAACACACTCAAAACATGGATGCAACATGATAAGATGAAACTACATGCAAATCTAAGAAAGTTTCATATTGAGCACACTCAAAATGGAGCAACGGTGCAACGCACACTCCAAACAAGATATAACAACAATCTGTCCAAAACAGCAACTAGGCATCTTGCAAGCATCAAAACAATATGCTATAGCACCTCAACATGAAAAAAAGGCAGGGAAATGATGCAAAGGTAAAGCATTACACAACATGAACACTGAGCTATCTCCAGAAATCACTAGAACATGCTCAAAAGGACATGGCAAGATTGCAAATAATAACAGTTCATAGACTTGGCAGAAAATCACTGAGGATGACAGAAATAACATCAGGTTGCAATGTTTAGAGCTATCAAACAACATGTTACAGCAAGCTATCATGGCAAGCTAGAGCATGGGATGCTAACACTAAATACAAAGAACAAAACACCCTTACTGAACTAATTCCAAAGATCAACATAAAACATGATAGCATCCATGCATACATGGCAAATGATATGACAGATTCAGAATAACAGTACATGGCAGGAACAATGATAAGTAGGCATGTTGGTGAGCTTGTACAACTCACCAAAGAGTAATACATGGCATGAAAAGGTGACCAACAGTAATATGACATAATTATTAAGCTACACATGGCAAGAACAAGTTCATAGGGTGCATGGATCACTAGCAAAACACATGGCAAAACTGAACTTAATGTTAACAGGCTGACAGCAACATTATTTAGCAATTTGAGAGCAATATTACAACAATCTACAACAGGCTATAAATTCAACAAGGGCATTTATTTATAGAGCATGACATTTATAACAAAATATCCTAAGTGAACATCTCCAGATTATACATAGAATGACTTGTAGCTGCAGGTTTACATAGCATCATGATATAACAGATTCAGCCTAGCAAAACAGTAATAACAAGTAGCCCACTTCACGAGCCTGATGCACTCATTACAAGACTCACAAAAATACATGGATTGCACCACTTTAAATATGGCATGATGTAGCTGAAAACTCATGTAGATATCAAGCTCATAGGATGCACACATAAAATGCAACAAAAAAGACCACAGCAAGATATAACAGTCTCGGCAGGTTAACATCATATAGCTTGCAACGATGATCAGGGCACCAAGATAGACTCAAACAAGCACGGCACAATGGAACAAAACGAAGATCATCTCACACTGAACACTTTGATATATTATACGTGCAAAACAGAGCTATAGTCATGGAGATACGATGCAATGAACATAGGCACAAAATGTTGGGAATCTGGGATGGTGATGAAAACGACCTCGGGTGAACAGTGGTCAACGGAGGCTCCGACGAGCTCGGGATGCGGCGGCGAGGCTCCTCTGGGCCGTATCTCGCCGGATCCGGCTGTCTTAAGCAGCAGAGAGGCAGCTGGGTCAGCGAGGTCGCCGGATCCGGCAGCGTGACCGGATCTGCCAGAAAATGCCGGGCGAGGGGCCGGGAGGCGCGAGCGGCGAAGCTCCGGCGAGGCAATGGCAGAGCGACGGCGGCGGGCAAAGCGAGGAGGAGGCGGCGGGGCACCAGCTGGGCGCCGGTTGGCGGGTGGCGGGCTCATGGTATGTGGTGCGGGCCGCCGGCATGGCGGGCGGATCTGAGCCCAGGGCTGGCGTGATGGAGAGAGAAAGAGGAGGCGACGTGGCGGCGTTCGAGTCTTGGCAGGTGTGAGTGGAGCGGAGATGTCCGGCGGTGGGGGAATTTTGTCCAGTGGCGCGAGGTGGAAGGAGGCTGGGGTTTCATCCGTGATTTGGAAAGGGGGAAAGCATATATATATAGGTAGAGGGAGCTAGGAGAGTCCAAATGGGGAGCGGTTTTCGCCCACACGATCATGATCCAATGACCGAGAGAATGGAGGGGGTTTGGATGGGCTCATGGGCTGTGGTGAAGAGGGGTTAGGCTGCAAAGAGAGAGGTGTTTCGGGCTACGCGGTTTACCATTGGGGCATCAAACGACCTCCAAATGGAACGAAATTTGACGGGCGGTCTACCGGTGCTATACCAAGGCCACTCGGCAAATATCGGCCCATTCCGAGAACATTTTTCTCCCGCTCACGAAATAAGGTCAGAGAGGGGCGACGGGTGCGTGCGAGTGTGTCTGTGCTCAGAACGGACAATGGAGAGAACCGGGGGAACCCGAACAGATGCAAGTTTTGAAAAACATGCCGATCAAATGTTGATGATGACATGGAAAAATGCAACACACAAGCAAATGACATGGCAACAACGACGAATAGCTGGAAGACACCTGGCGCATTGGATCTGGGGCGTTACAATGTCGATGCAGACGCGAAACTCCTTACCCTCGCCAGGGCAGTGAGCTGTGCCACACGGCAGGCGACGATCGCCTTGCGGAACCCTTTCTTCCTGAATCTCCTTGATTGCCTTGCTGATGAACTCCTGAACACTTGGTGCCTCACGCCTGCTGCCTTCTCCTAGGAAGCGTGCTCTGAAGAGCGCCTCCACATGATGCCCGAGCACCACTCTCGCGACATTGGCCAGATCTGAGGCCCTCCAAAGGAGAGCCCCCGAGCCCAGCCTGAGAGGAGCACCGTGCATGCCTTCCTATGCGATGGGTGAAGGTGCCACGTCCGGAGACGCAAGGCTCAGCGCTGCATCCTCGAGTGATGCTCCCTCATGAGACCACTGTCCAAGATGCAGCTTCTTTGCCTTGGGGGCGACCTCAGGAGGCACAACGTCATCCTCATCTTCGAGGTTTTCGACCGATGCGGCCTGGAAGGCACGCTTGAGGGAGCACACCGCATCCTTCTCTTGGCAGGCGACCGTGATGACGCCGCTGCTTCCTGGCATCTTGAGGATGTTGTAGCCGTGGTGCGTGGCCGCCATGAACTTAGCCAGTGCTGGGTACCCTAGGATGGCGTTGTAGGGCAGGCGGATGTCAGCGACGTCGAAGTTGATGACCTCGGTGTGGTAGTTGTTGCGCTCTCTGAAGGTGATAGGGAGGCGAACTTGCCCGATCGGGTGGGTCGATCTGTCGGTCACTCCTGAGAATGGCTTGGCGGGGTGAAGCTGGCAGTATGGCACCTGGAGCCTATCGAACGTCTGAACAGAGAGAACATTGAGTCCTGCTCTACCATCGATGAGAGTCTTGGTGACGACCATGTTGCTGATGACGGGGGAGCAAAGCATGGGGAGCGCGCCAGCGGTGGCTGCGCACTTGAGCCGGTCTGAGGAGTCAAAGCTGATGGCGCACTTGGACCACTTGAGAGGGCGAGTTGCTTCAGGCTTGGGGAGCGCTTCATTCACCTCGCGCACAAACTGCTTGAAGACGCGGTGGGAAGCCGGGGCCTGTGAGCCACCCAAGATGCAGGCAATGGCCCGAGGCTCCTGGAAGCCCCCAGCCCCCTCATCCTGGTGGTGGTCTTCATTCCTCCTCGACAGTGGAGGCAGAGGAGGCAAAGTTGTGTTGCCCTGAGGTCGATCCTCATGAGGCTACTCCCTCCAGTCGCCCTCACGAGGCTGGCCTTGCCAACGGTCCTCACGAGGCTGGTCGTGCCACTCCTGACGACGGTCGTGTCCATCCCAGCGTCCTCCACCTCAGCCACCTCTGCGACCATAGCCTCGATCGTTGCGGTCGGGGTGTCGATCGAGGCACCAGTCACGGAGAGCCCTGAGCTCCTGGCAGTCACAGGTGTTGTGGCTGTAAACGTTGTGGAAGGCGCAGAACGGCTGCCTGCTCTTGGATTACTCAAGTGGTGGCAGCCATGCTTCGTATTTGGTTCGGCCGTAAGCACGGCTAGCCCCTTGCACATCACGTCCTTGGTCTTGGTCTTCTTGTCTTCTACATCGGCATCGGGAGCTCGAGGAGGGAGAGGTGTCCTTCCTCAGCCCTTGCACACTTGTTCGCTATGTTGAACATCTCCAGCGCGGTGCGGAGATCCTCGTGGAGGACGAGCTCCTCCTTCATCTTGACATCACGGACGCCATCGGTTAACATGGAGAAGATGGCCTTGTCGGACACCTTGGGAATCTTGAGGCGAACGTTCTTGAAGCGCTGGATATACTTCTACGGGGTCTCTCCGGGTTGCTACTTGATACATCGTAGGTCACCCGCGGCCGGCGGGCGGTCATGAGTGCCCTGGAAGTTGGCGATGAAGTGCCTGCGCATCTCCTCCCTGGAAGAAACCGATCCCTCGGTCAAGTTCAGGAGCCAAGAACATGCGCCATCCTTGAGGGCCATCGGGAACCAGTTTGCCATGATCTTCTCGTCGCCACTGGCCGCCTTGATGCTCAGCTCGTAGAGCTGCAGGAACTCGGCGAGGTCGGTGGTGCCGTCGTAGCGTGGAGGCAGGTCGGGCTTGAACTTGCTTGGCCAGACAACATTGCGGAGCTCCGGAGTGAACGCGCGACATCCTACCGTGGCCACCGGGGGTCGCGGAGGGGGTGGAACATGATCCTGGTGTACGCGCATCGCCACCTCCTGTGGCGGCACACGAGCCTGGTGCTGGGGTGCTGGAAGCACGCGCGCTTCTCCTTGGGGACGCTGCACCACCTGGCAGCTAACGTCATCCCGAGCCGGCGCCAGGCGCTGCGGGTCGCGTCGTGGATCCATACGCCTTGGCTCGATGATGGCGCCTCGGGCCGGAGGTGGTGGAGGAGCCCCATGCGCCACGTCGCCAGCTGTAGGTGGTTGCTGAGGCAGCGAGCGTCCTGGCCCGTCGGAGCCCCCGTGCGTGACGCTGATGAGCCTGGCGATCCGCTTGAGCCACTCCTCGTAGAGATCACCCACTAGGAGGTAGCAAAGAAGCTGTCGCGCCATGAGCAGGGCGGCCTACGCATCCACTTGGCCGCGAGGCGCGTGGGATGATGAAGCTGCTGGGGTCAGTGATGGAGTAGCGGAGAGGCCGTCATGGCGCACCGACCGGTGCAGCGATGAAGCTTGCTGCTCGTAACCGGCAAGGCCCGTGGCATCGTTGGCCACCGTCAGAGAAGGGCGCTTGTGCACTGGTATCACCCGCCGAGCCGTCTCGAGCGGCGCGGCGACGCAGCGCAGCCGAGACGTGGGCGCGAGCCCGTCACCCTGGCGCGCCAAATGTTGGATTAAGGTATCCTCAAACCCTTGAGAGGTTTGAACTCTGGGGTGCGTGCGGAGATCTCAAACTGCCTAGCCTGCCAACTCGCGATCCTCCTAAGCCTAGCGCGTCGAGCTCAAAGAGACACAAAGACACAGAGATTTATACTGTTTCGGGCCACCGTTGTGGTGTAATACCCTAATCCAGTGTGGTGTGGTGGATTGCCTCGGAGGGCTGAGGATGAACTAGTACAAAGGATGAACAAGCCTCAGGAGGTGAGCTGTTCTGGGACTGGTGTGGTGTATGCTAGCTCTACTTGTTCTGATCTCGTCACGTCTCCTCCCTCTGTTCTTCTCCCTTTCTATGGTTGTGGCTAGTCCTAATTATAGCGGCCTTGGTCCTCTTCCCAAATAAGAGTGGGAAGGGATCCCACAACGGCCGGATTTGAAAGGGGACAAGTAGTACAGTCTATCCTGACAAAAGTAGTCTTCGCCTGCGAAAAGCCTCTGGTCGTGACGCTGCGGTGGGCTCGTTGATGACCTCCGTCCTGCCGTCCTGGCGGTCTTGGTCTTGTTGCACTAGAATGGAAACCTTTGGCTGATTCCTCGGGACTCTGCGCCTGTGGCTTACCTCCTTTGCACCGAAGAGGAAACCTATGCTCTACGCCCGCCTAGCGACCGCCTGGCCTTGGTCGTCATGGCTCACGTCAGCTGAGCCTCGTGAGGTAGCTTGCATAAAATTCTCCGCCCCTCAGGAGACCTCCTGAGGAGGCCGATTCCTTCGGGGGACTTGGTGTCGCCCACCTCGCGAGGGTCTTGTGGTGTTGGTGTTGAAGCTGGGCCGTACCAGGCCGTCGATGGAGCCACGTGGTGGGCCGTAGGCAGGCAGGGCTAGATACCCCCGAATCCATGACGCCGACAAACATGATCGCTGCGGAGGCACGATTGGCGGCTCTCCTGGTGGATGGCGACTCTTCAACGGCGGTTGAAACACGAAGGGTCAAAGAACTTCTTCAGACATCATAGGCGCAGCAGGAGGTGTATTCTTATAGTGGATTCATTCGACCCCTCGCCCAAGCCGGAGTTATAGCAGGCACATGGACTCACCAGCTGTGTCAAGCAACACCCAGCGTCGTGTCTAGCCGCGTGGGCACTACCCGGCGTGTGATGGAACTCTTCACTTGGTTGATCAGGACAGAGTATGTTAAGAAGCTGAGCAGGAGGCTCAACCGGCGGCTCACCAGCCTCTTCCGGTTTATCCAACGACTTCGATTGAGGCGGGCGTGACCTCTAGGTCTACAGGTGTGTAAGTGCATCTAGTGCCCCTTAGTGATTTTGGTGTATTGAAGACTTATAGGTTAAGGGACTGATGCGTTTGTGAGTGTACACATGTCTATAGGTCTATGAGGAGTTTGATATTTACAGAGAAAGTCGACCCATAAAAATGAAGTTCTTCGAGTGAAGACTTTGGATTTCTGAAGACTTTCTGAAGACTTTGAAAGTGAAGAAATTGGTGTGACCTTGAAGACTTCAAATTCATTTGAGGAACATGAAGCATGAAGACTTTTGTTTTCGTAGTTTCATTTTCTCTTTATTGAGTCATAGGAAAAACGTACTATTAAAGGGGGTCGAGGAAATACTAAGGAAGAATTTCCATGTGATGCTCAACTCAAAATCCTACACCACCAATCCCTTCGAGTGCAGCCATTGTAAATCTCATACAGTTCAGTCAATTCCTCAGTGACAGAGTTGAAGTTCTTCTAGTTGCTGAGGAATTTGTTCTAACTGGGGAGTTAGGAATTCGCCATCTTGGATTGCCTACGATGAGAACATGATATACGAGGAATTTGAGAGTCAAAATTCCGACCGTTGTTGTGCTATCATGTTGTCCCAAAATATCTACCCACCTAACGGTCATATCATTGAAGGGCATTTATGTCTTATCATGTCGGGCTGCTCCTAGGCTATAAATAGCCGCCCCTACAACCACTAGCTGGTTGGCTGCTCGAGAGAAAGCGGCACTTGTCATTTGAGAGCCTCCCATCTTAGAGGACTTTGGCGAAAATCATCAAGTGAGGAAAACCCAAACCCAAACACCTTCAAACCCAAAGTGAATGAGCATCACTGAAGAGATTGATCCTGCGTGGATCTGATGCTTGTTACCTTTGAAGACTATGCTTCTTCCAGACGGTTAGGCGTCATGGTCTACAGCATCCAAGAGGAATTGTTGATCGCCGAGTGACCGAGTCTGTGAAGGTTTGGAAGTCACCTGAAGACTTACCACGAGTGATTGGGCGAGGTCTGTGTGACCTTGGCTTAAGGAGAATACAGTGAGGACTATTGTCCGGGACTATGTGTCCTCAGGTTTAAATACCTAGTCGCTCCAACCAGACATACAACTGAGACAGCAGTTGGAACTGGTCTACCAAATCATTGTCTTCACCAAGCTTACTGGTTCTATTTCCTCAACTCTTCCATTTCCTCATTTTAGTTGTTGTGTGCTTGTTCATATCTGTTTGAAGACTTTGACTGAAGACTTTCTAAAATTCCTTAGTTAAATTTCTTCAGTCTGTCCGTCTTCATCCTGTGTTATCCTGTGTTTACTCTTTCTGTACTCTGTGGTTGTCTTCATTTCATCATTATGACTATGCTTGTGTTCTGTTATGTTTACTTTTGAGTACATATTCCGCTGCAAATAGTTCTTCGCTAAGGAATTTCCTCACCAGCAAATTCCTCAATGAAGAATTCATAAAAATCGCCTATTCACCTCCCCCCTCTAGTCGATATAACGCACTTTCAATTGGTATCAGAGCAAGGTACTCCCTTGTTCTATGTTATTTTGGTTTAACCGCCGGGAGTTTTAGTTATGTCGACCGCAGGTATGATCAAGGTCTCTACTGGGTGTCCTACCTTCGACGGGACGGACTATCCCTACTGGAAGAATAAGATGCGAATGCATCTTGAGGCAATTGATAACAATCTCTGGTATGTTGTGGAAAATGGTGTTCCCTCAGTCACACCTTCTCTGAATGCTACTGATGTGAAGATATTCAAGCAACTCGATTCTCAAGCGAAGAACATCATATGTGGCCATCTGAGCAAAGGGCAGTATGGAAGGGTGAGTGCTTTGGAAAATGCTAAGCTTATCTGGGATAGGCTGACCAAAGTGAATGAAGGAGTCTCAACTCAATGTGACACTCGTGTTGACGTTCTTCGCAATCTCTTCAACCACTTCAATAGACTCGACAATGGAAATGTTCAACAAACCTTCGTTCGCCTCACTGACATCTCAAATGAGCTTCAAGCACTTGGTGCCACTAACATCTCCGACCATGAGGTGGTGAAGAAATTGTTGAGATTGCTTGATTCTTCATTTGATACTTTGTCACTTATGATTCAAGAACGTGCTGATTACAAGGCACTTGATCCCGCTGATATCCTCGAGAGACTAAACACTAATGAGTTCCAGCTTGCTGAGATGAGAGATCTCTATGGTTCGAGCTATGGCAGACCACGTGCTCTGAAGGCCAAGGCAATCTTTGAGTCTGAACATGAAGACTCAGGTAGCAGCGTTGTTGATCTTGAAGAACTGAGCCAGAAACTAGCACTCCTCGTGAAGAAATTTCAGAAGTTCTCAAGACGTGGTCGCTTTGGAAAATCCTCAAGGAGTAATGATTCCTGATCCAGTGACTACAAGAAGAGGCTATGCCACAAATGCAAGAAACCTGGTCACTACATTCAAGATTGTCCTCAGCGGGATAAGGAATCAAAGAAGAAGTACAGGGATTAAATCTTCAAATTCTTCATCATCAAAATCCTCAAAATCTTCATATCACAAGAAGAGCAGCTGCAAGAAGGCTCAGGCATTCATTGGCTAGGAAATGGACTTTGAGGCTGAATCTGAGGAACATGATGAAGAGGAGGCATCTAAGGAGTCCGAGTCTGTTGTGGCGAGCCTAGCTGTCGCTACTGCATTCATGAGCAAGTCTATGTTCAACTCTGAAGAAAATGGCATCACCAACAAGGCTGATGAAGGCAATGATGACTACGCTCCCACATATTGCTTCATGGCAAAGGGTGCCAAGGTAACTAAATACCCCTCCTCTGAATCTAGTGAGGATGAATCTGATGAAAGCCTCAAGCCCAGCTACTCTAAACTTGCTAAGATTGCTATGAAACAACAAAAGGCTTTTGAAAAGGTTCAAAACATGCTAGACAAAAGTGAAGAAATGTTGGGTGAAGAAATGGATCGCATTAAAACCTTGACTGAAAATCTTCAGAGACTTTAGTCTCGGTTTGACAACCTTCAAAGTCATCATAACAATCTCTTATCTGATCACGAGAAGCTTTCTTATGAATTTGTTCGAAGAAAGCAAGATCTTGAGAAGCTAAGAGTGAGTTATGAAGATCTTCAGAAGGAGCGCAATTCATTACTTGCTCAACAAATCAGCGCTATGCAGGAAGAATTTGTTCCTCCATGTTTGAAGTGCATTGAACGTGAATCTACTAATTCTTCACCTGAATGTTCAAATGCTTCTAATGCTACAAATTCTTCATCTATCTCTATTATCACTAATTCCTCATCTGAGGACATTGCTATTATCACTGATGATGCAGGGTTGTAGGAATTGTACACGACAGGCATGTACAAAAGCCTCAAAGGGCATCAGACTCTTTGTGACGTGCTTAAGAAGAAGATCCTCAACAGGAACCCCAGGAAAGAGGGTATTGCATTTGAGAGGAAACTCAATACTGATGGAACATATTGGAAGCCTGAGCAGTACCCCAAAACCTCATGGGTTGATGCAAAGGGACCTCTAGTTGATCCATCCAATTTATCTGGCTTTACATGTGAATCTCCTCATTCTTCCGATGAGTCATTTGACTCCAACTATAAACTATTCAAAAATCAGAATGGTGAAGTATTTGCTAGATATGTTGGCACTAACTGCAGGAACGGTTCCCCTATGAAGAAAATCTGGGTTCCCAAAAGGTGACTTTAAAGTCTTCAGGTGAATGTCCTCATAACACCACCTGTGAATAATAGGAACTCTAGATCAAATTCTTCATATGGATCCAAGTCCTCATACGGACCAAATTCCTCACGTGGTTCAAAATCCTCATATGATCATCATCGTGCTAACCCCTTGTCGGGTGGTAGGTGTAACATATGCCAACGGGTGGCTTATCATTGTGGGAGCCAATAAGACATCGCCGGTGCCTGGAAACGGGATAAGGCAAAGACATGCACGCCGGCGAATCTTACCCAGGTTCGGGGCTCTCCGTGGAGATAACACCCCTAGTCCTACTTTGCGGGGTCTCCGCATGATCACTAGATCAACAAGTGGCTACCAGAGGCTCCTTGAGCTGTTCGGCGAGAGGAGGAAGAATGGGCAAGGCTAGCTCTCTTCTCCTCTCAAAGTTGTGTCTAAAACTATCAGAGTCCAACCCTTTGCATGGGTGCCCTGGGGGGTTTATATAGGCCTACCCCGTGGGTACAATGGTAATCCGGTGAGCACGGACCCGACCATCGGTGTCTCACGCTCATGGCTTCTCCATGATTGCTAGGGCCCGCATTGGTGGGTCCCACCATTACCGGTCTCTGGTCGCACAGTAGGCCCCACCGCTTGGTCTTCTCGAGGGCTGGTTACTGTTGCCTCACTCTTGATGACGAGGGCTTTGTCGAGGTAAGCATGGCTACAGTGTCACCGCCTGGCGGGCTCTCACTTTAGCCTTACCTCATCTTGTCTCCTTAATGGTGCGCTTAGTTTGAGGGAGGGAGCGAGCCGGCTGGTGAGAGCCGGCTACGTCCCAGGCTGACTAGGGGAAGCGTGGCCGCCTTCAGATGTCTCTCTGACCGAAGGGGCCCGCCTCCTGCGGGCCGTACTGACAGCCCGTCGTGGGTGATGTCACAGTCAGCATGGCAACAGTGCCACGCCGTATGGGTCATGGCTGCCCCGTACAGCGTACTGTAGCCATGCGCTCTCCGGGATTCGGGGGTGGCAGGCTTCACTATTGCCATGCCCTGTCCCATCTCCGTTATGTGGGTGCAGACTTTGAGGGCACGATCTTGGCCGCCTGTCGGGGGTCGGCTTCTTGGAGTCGGTCATGTCATGGCCGGCTTCTTGGAGTCGGCCCTCCCATGGCTTTCTTTATGAGGATTCTAGGGTCGGGCCGCCTTCTGGTAGTCGGCTTGTGGGGTAGCCGGCCGGGGGAAGGCGGCCCCGTTTCTTGGATGCTTGATGGCTTGATTGGACTATTATTTTTTGAAGAGCCAGGGGGAGCCGGCTAGGCTACCCATGGTCATTTACTCCGACACCCCTCTGTTTCGCAGGGAAGAGCTAAGGGCTATGAATATGAGCATTATTCCTCTAACCATTATGTTCATAAGTCCTCGAAGAATTTCTCTGCTTATTCATATGCTTATCCTAACTCCTCTTATGTGAAACGAAGTTGACTGGCTTCTATGCCACCTTTCTCATCTGGAGCTCGCAGAGTGATGAATTCTTTGCCACCCCTTCAGATGTGGGTGGTGAAGAAAAAGAACTAATCTCTTATGCAGGTCGAGTCTCGGGCGTGCTTAAAACTCGAAGAATTTCTTGGAGACCGAAAATTGCACGAAAGGACTTGAGCTAATCATGAAGATATGAACTTTCATTTCTCACGTCCTCATACTGTTTTATCTGTTCTATTGCTTGATGATATTGATGTCATATTCTTCACTGATGAAGTATATGAGTTCGTAAGTTGCACTAATTCATCTGCAGGACGATCAACCCAAAGCAAATGAGTGGGTCCTCGATAGAGGATGTACGGACCACACGACTGGTGACAAGAATCTATTGATGGATGCTCCCTTATCACCATTGCATCCGAAGCATATCATCTTCGCCGACAAAGGCAAAAGTCAGGTATTGGGTCTAGGTAAGGTTGCGATCTCAAAGGATCGACACATGGACAAAGTCATGCTTGTCGAGTCCTTAGGATAAAACCTCATGTCTGTCTTGATGCTTTGTGATCTCGATATGGTTGTTGTCTTTGGCAAATATCGTTGTGTTGTGATCATGGAAGCTGACAATTCCAAAGTCTTCGAAGGCTTTAGGAGAGGGGACTTGTATATTGTTGATTTCTCTACAGGACCTCAATCGGCCGTATGCCTACTTGCAAAAGCTTCAGAAGGTTGGCTATGGCATCGACGAATTGGTCATGCTGGCATGAGGAATCTGCACACGCTTGCGAGGAAAAAGCATGTCATTGGCATTGAGAATGTCAAATTCCTCAAGGATCATTTGTGCAGAGCCTGTGAAGCTGGAAAGATGACCAAGGCCAAACATCCAGCGAAGACTATCATGACTACCACTCGACCATTTGAATTGCTTCACATGGATCTCTTTGGTCCTAATGATTATTCTGCAGTTACAAATGATGCATCTCTATATGGCTTTGTTATTGTTGATGATTATTCTTGTTACACATGGGTGCACATTGGGAAGTCTTCAAACGATTTTCCTTGAGGGCTTTAACTAGCTTTGGTGTGAAGCTCAAGCACATCAGAAGTGACAATGGGGCTGAGTTCAAGAATTTCGGTCTTGATGACTATCTTGATGAACTTGGTATTACTCATGAGTTATATGCTCCTTATACTCTTAACAAAATGGCGTCATGGAGTGCAAGAACAAAACTCTTGTTGAGATGGCTCGCACTATGCTTGATGAATACAAGACGCCTCATCGGTTCTGGATTGAGGCAATTGATACTGTGTGCCACATCATCAACGGAGTATATCTTCACAAATTCTTCAACAAGACTGCTTATGAACTCCTCACAGACAAGAAACCCAATGTGAGTTATTTCAAAGTCATCGGTGCTAAATGTTGGATTAGAGATCCTCATCACAATTCTAAATTCGCATCGAAAGCACATGAGGTTTTTATGCTTGGTTACGGAAAAGACTCGCACACCTACAGAGTCTTCAACAACGTTCTTCACAAAGTTGTTGAAACTGTAGATGTGCGGTTCGATGAAACTAATGGCTCGCAAAGAGAGCACCTACCTTCTATGATAGATGAACCAGCACGAGGAATCTATCAAGTTCAAAACTCTTGAGGATGTCATTCCTACCAAAGAATCATTGAAGAATTCATTCCAGAACGTGAAGAACGCCGAGCTGGTGCACCTGAAGAAAATGGTGCTGAGGAAAATGCTCCTGAAGAAAATGCGGATCAAATTCCTCGGCGACAACCCGCTCATCCTCGCGTTTCAAATGAAGTGCAAATTGAGAGAATCATCGATGACATTGAAGCGCCAGGTCTTCTCACACGCTCAAAAGCTTCACATTTTTCTAACTTTTGTGGGCACTTTTCTTTTGTCTCTATCACAGAGCCCACTAAGGTAGATGAAGCATTTCTAGAGCCCTCATGCATTCAAGCTATGCAAGAAGAATTACATCAGTTCGAGCTCAACAACGTCTGGGAACTTGTCAAACATCCAGATCCTCGCAAGCACAGTATGATTGGCACGAAGTGGATCTACCGCAACAAGTAATATGAAATGGCCTTGTGGTGAGGAATAAGGCACGGCTTGTAGCTCAAGGCTACACACAGGCTGAAGGAATTGATTTCGATGAAACTTTTGCACCTGTTGCTATACTTGAGGCTATTCACATATTACTTGCTTATGCTAACCATCATGAAATGGATGTGGAAAGTGCATTCCTCAATGGTAAGCTTGAGGAAGAAGTATATGTTGCTCAACCTCCAGGTTTTGAAGATCCAAAACATCCTGACAAAGTCTTCAGACTCAATAAGGCCCTGTATGGCCTCAAGCAGGCCCCTCGGGCATGGTATGATACTTTGAAGGAATTTCTCATGAAGAAAGGCTTCAAACCCGGTTCACTCGGCCCAACTCTTTTCACTAAATCTTATGATGGTGAATTGTTTGTGTGCCAAATTTATGTTGATGATATCATTTTTTGCTATACCGACCAACGTTACAGTGATGAATTTGCCTATATGATGAGTGAAGAATATCAAATGTCTATGATGGGAGAATTGAAATTCTTTTTAGGTCTTCAAATTCGTCAATAGCGCAATGGCATATTCATATCTCAGGAGAAATACCTCAAAGATGTATTGAGGAAATTCGGCATGCAAGATTGCAAAGGGGTCAAAATTCCTATGCCCACAAGTGGCCATCTATGCACGGATGAAAATGGTATCGACTTTGATCAAAAGGTATACCGCTCCATGATTGGCTCTTTATTGTATTTATGTGCATCTAGGCCAGATATTATGCTTAGTGTTTGCATGTGTGCCCGATTTCAAGTTTGCCTTTGAAGGAATCACACCATAAGGCTATGAAGCATATTCTTGATATCTAGCTCACACACCAACACTTGGATTATGGTACCCCAAGGGCTCGGCTTTTGATCTCATTGGATATTGAGACTCGACTATCTTTGGTGATCGTGTGGACCATAAGTCGACATCGGCACATGTCATTTCTGGGGCGATCTTTGGTGCATTGGTCCTCGAAGAAAGCGAGCTGCGTATCACTATCTATAGCGAAGTTGAGTACATTCTTCTTTGGTTCTTCTTTGTGCTCAATTCTTTGTGGATGAAGCAAACTCTCAAGGACTACTGACATCAACATGAAGAATGTACCTCTCTCTTTGTGACAACGAGAGTGCAATCAAGATTGCTCACAACCCGATTCGTGATCGAAGACAAAGCACATCAAATTCGTCATCATTTTCTTCGTGATCATGTGTGGAAGGGCGACATCTCTATTGAGCATGTATGAACTGAAGAACAGCTAGCCGATATCTTCACAAAGCCCTTGGATGAGAAGAGATTTAGCAAGTTGAGGTGTGAGTTAAATATCCTAGAATCTTCGAATGTTCTTTGAAAAGGACACATATCCTAACACTTATGCAAAATTGATGACTTAGATGTGCAACACGCGAATAAACGTTTTTCTTCAACCAATACTAACACTCTAAGTGTGAAGAAATTAACGAAGAATTTGATTCTCAGAGCCCTATGACAATTATGCGTGTTATGGAATCATCATTCTTATCTGATGGGTCGCGCCACCACCAAAAGTTGAAAATCTTCAATTTGAGTTTTTCCTCGCTTTTGAAATTCCTCGAGTTGTTCAAATTCTTCAACTTTGCATTGTCTTCACTATCTCGTCGTTTTTTTCTTCTATATATATATATATATATATATATATATATATATATATATATATATATATATATATATATATATATATATATATATATATATATATATAGGAAAATGCATCCTACTACCGGGTGTAACTACACCCATTTCTCATATACTAATATGTGGTAGTATATATACTATTTTATCATTTTAGTATGTTCATATACTATATCTAAGATACTCCAAAGCGAGTTATGTGAAAAAAATTGCATGTGAGCCCATGTTTTATCATATTTGTGAAAATACGTACATATTTATGCGTAAAAAAAATATGCTAAAATATACTACATACTACCTAAAATTTAGTATATATACTACCTAAATATTCTTACATACTATATACTACGCATACATACACTCCAGTATGGTAGATACTACCTAAAACGTATAAAATAAAAATGGGTGTAACTACACCCGGTAGTAGGAAAAATTTGTCATCTATATATATATATATATATATATATATATATATATATATATATATATATATATAGGTGGGTCTATTATGATAACACCCTCTAAGAGTCTTATTCTGATAACACCCAGCTTATTCTGCTAACAATAGCGAGCTGCCCGCAGCACCAGTGAAAACGTGCTACCGCAGAAAACAAAACTACACCCCACACTCCAGCGCACCCATCCGCTCCCATCCCACCTTCTCCTTCCCCGCTTCACCCCCAAACCTCCGCCAGCTCCCTGCGCCTGCACCAACCTGCCTCCCGGCGCCACCGCGCTACCCTACACCGCCCCTACATCCCCGCACACCTCCCTGCCACCTCCCAGCCCCTGCCGGTGCCGGGCCCCTAATCCTAGCACCAGGCCACCGCGCCGACCCTACCGCTGGATTGAGGCTGCCACGGGCCTCCGTGATGCCTATGGCGCCTCCCCTGGGATGGATCCGGCTGGATCCAGTCCCGCCCACTCCCTAGCTACCTTCCTCCTGGACCCAGCCGGGCTGCCCCGCGCCGTTGCAGATCCACCAGCACCGGATCCGGCGGCCGCACCACCAAGCCGGCCCACGCCGTCGTGGATCCGGCCACCGGTGACTGGTTCGAGCGCCCCTCTTCCTCCTCCTGCGACGCCAACGACACGACCCCGAGCTCCTCCCGCCACCAGGCCCTCCACCACCGGATCCGCCATCCTCTGTCATCGGGTGTGCGGGCAGCTCCTCCAACTCTCGTCGATCTACTGGTAATCGGCGACCCCCGTCCCACGAAGATCACTCCGCCCCCCTCCCTCTTTGGTCCTCCTCTATTCCCGCACCGGCACATGCAGCAGGGCTTCGGCCACAGCAAGCCTCGGATGGCGATAATAGGAGGCGCTACCGAGGAAAAGGAGGAGGGCCGGCACCCTTCTTCTCCCCATGTGCTCCTCCACCCTGTCCCTGTCACGCCGCGGCTTCCCAGTGTGGCCACCAACCCCGTCCTCATTCCCCATCCATGGCGCAGTGCAGGCGACCATGACGGCGCCGAGCTGGGAGGGTGCACTGCAAATCAGTGCAAAAATCACCGACGAACTACCTCCCTCGCGCTGCACCCCGCCATCCCCGCGTTTACCCTACTGCAAGTTTGCGTGAAGTGTAGTCCGGCATGCAGTACCATCTCCTCTCATGCCATAGTAGTATCAGGAAGAAGATGTGTGGAGGCTGCGCACTAGACTAGGTGCTCCTATTGATGCTCATACTTTTACAATTAAAGGCAAACATGGGAGAGGTGAGGTTTGTTGTTTGCAGTTCGCTCATTATTTTGGGAGGAAAAAATATAGTGCACTGGAGTTTGCTATTGCCTGTCTCGCGTCTCAGTTTGCTATCTTTTTGCAGGAGAGGAAAAGAGCGTCAAAGAATAGCATCCACCGGCGATGAGAGCCCAATAGGCGGTGATGCAGTTCTGTCCACCTGCGCATGCAGCCCAGAAAAAAAATCCACGGGCATGATTGTGTTTTTCTTTTAAGAAAAGAGATAAGTGGACTGCAGTTACTTGTTGCCAAGTGTCCTACAGGGAAACTAACACTTCTACTCTACTTGTGAACAAAAATTCAGTTTGATACAGACGTGCATGCTGTCAGGCAGGGATCGTGGGCAGCTGTTGTGATAAAAAAGTGTCGTTTGGGCGTACGGTTCTATTTGTGTTCGGATGCATTATTTTTTGATGCAGTTTGCTGGGTTGCCATATGCAGTAAAGAACAATAAAATAATATGCAGTGCACTCTGGTCTAAAAAAAGAAGTCCCCTTCGGAAGAATCTACAGTACACTACAATTTGAAAACAAAGTATTTTAAAAGTATATTTCAATTTCAGGGATGAATTGTGTTGTTTTTCAGGCACTCTATATATGATTTTACTTAAAAGGAAGTGCATCCAACATCGCGTTGCGGTTCATTTTTCTTGACCATGTGTTTTGCCTTCTTCGCCCAACAAAAATAAAATTATGCAGTCCACTCGTTCACACCTTGCGGTCCACTCGGCCAGCCCCTCCGGTACACATGCCTGGTCTACGCGTGTAAAAAAACATCAGTATGTAAAAGAACAAAAAACCATGAGGTTCACTCTCGGTAGTGCAGTGGTTCACTTTCGGTAGTGTTGCAGTCCACTTACGTCTGATGTGAAGAGCATCCCACTTCTCGTATAAATTTTTTTGCGTTCGACAAAAGAACCCATGCAGTTTGCTTGCCCATCTGATGCAGTGCGGTTTTCAGTTTGAAGCAGTTTGTTCTTCTGTCTGATTCAGTACACACGTCGATTTTGGTGTCACGAAAAACAGAGTGTCCGCATTTTGATAAATTCAAAATTCCTCTTAAACTGTACAGAATTAGAGAGTGTTCTACATGAAAGAGTTGCGTATCGTCGATATCTTTCCAACGGTGTATCGTTTGAATCATTCCGACCAGCGGTTTGCAAAATTTCGAAAGCGGCGCACGCCACTCGTTGTCCGCCGCACGATTTTCAAAATTAACTTAAAACTGTAAGGAATCTCAAAAATATTTCAACATATGAAAGTTGCGCCTCGTTTGTAGCTTTCCAACGGTGTATCACACGCATCGTTTCGACAAACGGTTCAAAAACTGGAGCGAAAACAGTACAGAAAATTTTAAAAACTTGAAAAACAGAATTCCGCGTTTAGTAAATTTGAAACTGCTCTTAAACCGTAACAAATTAGAGAAAGATTTATATATGGAAAAGATGCGCCTCGACGATATCTATCCAACGGCGTATCATTTGATTCATTCCGACAAACTGTTTAGAAAAAAAATGCGAAAAAACGCTCGCTGGCACTCGTCATCCGCCGCATTATTTTCAAAACTGCTCTTAAACCGTGTGGAATCTCGAAAAGTGTTAAACATGTCGAAGTTGCGCCTAATCCGTAGCTTTTCAACGGTATATTACACGTCTCATTCCGATAAACAGCTAAAAAATTAGAGCGAAAACAGAACCAAAAAAATAATGCGTGCAGTTTTTTCCGACGAGAAGTTCACTCGTGCGAAAGTACTGCAGCACACTTGTGTGGGGACCCCGACTCATAAGTCGTGATCACCGACTGCGCGTGTCTGATGATCCGAGAGATCAATGCTCACTGAACACACAATTTGAATAACAAGAGTCTTACATCCATACATGGTTTTACACAAGTAGGACCATTATGGTCAAGTCTTGAGTATATCATCGCGTGAAATCTTCGTCGATAAGTTGGACCCATGCCATCTGCTTTAACCCTACGGGCATTCTCGACCGAAGCGCCCTAGCTTCATACGATCGTC
Source organism: Aegilops speltoides (assembly GCA_021437245.1). Taxonomy (NCBI): domain Eukaryota; kingdom Viridiplantae; phylum Streptophyta; class Magnoliopsida; order Poales; family Poaceae; genus Aegilops; species Aegilops speltoides. The sequence continues at coordinate 245,887,017 of CM038142.1, read as the reverse complement.
GCTGAGCACTCTTGATATATCTTGTCTTTCATGCCCGGCGATAAAATAACCGTTGGCAAGCCAATGAGTACTTTGAATGTACTCGCAAGCAACCCATGTTTTGGTTCAAGATACAATAATGCATGATATAGGCAAATTTTTGCAGAAAGCTAGTTTTGAGTGCAATGACATATTCAACAACTTGTAAGACATGCATCAGGAGAATTCAAGTAACCATGAGGACAAGTTACAGATATCAACATAAATAGAGTGGGCACCAACCCAACTCAATCATGTCAAGTCCTTTGACTTGACCCAAGTAGTTTTATCAACAAACACAGACGGTTTGTAAACATCTGGTCGTAGCCCAAGAGCGGTTACCCAACTGTCCTTGACCGTGGACACGGCTATTCGAATAGTTTTACACTCTGCAGAGGTTGCACACTTTACCCACAAGATCAGGGAACTTAGTGTCATCCACGACCGCGGTACCTCAAGTACCCGGGGTAAGCACCCAATCACTACCTTTCCCTAGACGACACTAACATGGAGTCCACTCGATTGGTAGTAACCCCCGTGCCCAACATTATCACATAACATTTTCGTGGAGCTACGCTCCATAATCATCTCACATCACAAGCACGGGGTACCAACGGTGTGTCCGGTGCCCCATAAAAATGTTCTTGGCCGCCCTACCTGGCACGACCCCGTCCCGAGAGAGAGCACTAACTCTCCCCCGTCACTAGTAATGTGGGCTCCAAGCTAGCATCGGCCTAGGTAATCAATAATGCCCTTTCCCATATAAGGGTAGAGTGGTTGCGCATGTAAGGTTGGAATAACGGTCGCAACTTAAACCAATCCGTTTTTGAAAACAACACACACACTTGCCTCGGTACCCCACTTCATCATCAAGTGGCTACCCAACTCATCATCTCCCTCGGGCATAAGTGGCACCCGACGGGGTTTTCAAAAGTCCTTTGAAAATACTTTATATCCATCACTATCCACATTCCCGTCCCTTATTGCGTAGCACTACTTTAGCATCCTATCTACTCCCACCGGCATAACCCTCATAAGAAGGTAGGGTCATGCACAATGCAAGTATCAACGAGGAAGTAACAGAGGCAACCAACCCGTGGTTCACCATCTCATCATGATTCGATGCAACAATAATAAAGAGCTATATGACATGCATAAAAGGGTTTCATAGACATGGTCAAAGGGCTGCTTGCCTATTTTAACAAAGTCTTGAGGTCTTCAAATATCTAGGTCCAACTCAGAGCATTTCGTCTACTTAAATCGACTATCGTTGAAAGCAGCGATAATAAGCAACACAACAAGGCAGGAAATAAAAGTGCTCTAAAAATATGAGTTGGACTTTTCTGGGATACCTCTGGTCATATGAGGGATGACCAAAGTGGTTTCATTAGGATTTGATCAATGGACATCTCTGAACATTTCAATATGATGGAATCAAGGGATTAATGGGTTTGCAAGAAGTTTACAGAAATATATTTTTGAAAAATGAGCAAGGCCACCCATTAAACAAAGGATGATTTTTGAAGCATCTAGGAATTGGTTTCACTGGATTTGGAGTTGAGATGATTTTCCTATGAATTTGCAAAGTTGACAAATATGAAGAAATGGCTCATTATTTTGTGGGGTACAGAAAGTATTAAGAAAAATGTTCATAAACTAGGTTATGAATTTAGAAGCATCTAGGGATTTGAATCATGGCATTTGGATCAATCTTGAGCTCTCTGTGATTTTCTAAAGTTCATCACAGAAATAGGAAAAATAGGATTTGATAAATATCTGTGAAGAAAAGGTCTCTGGAAAAATGTGCAAATAGCACCATCAGATGGATCATGAATTTATGAACTACTACAAATTTGAATCAACAAATTTGGAGCTAATTTGATTTGCTTATGGATTTTACAAACTTTACAGAAAAGAAAAAGGAAAAGATTTTTACCCAAACGAAATTTGGATCTGGCGGGGCGGCGCGTACCGGGTAAGTTTAGCAGTTAGGCGCCACTAGGCCGCCCATGCGGGCGGCACAGGTGCGACGTCAAAGCGCGCCGCCGATGCCGTTCCACTTAAGCGGCGGGGCCGCTTCTTTGGGTCGTTGACGCGGGTCCCAGCTCTGAGCCGCCTTCAACCTCCTGTGGCGACGGGGAAGCAGGGAGGCGAGGCCGAGCGGCGCCGGCGCTCTTCCGGCGGCACCGACCACCTCCGTGGGCACCGGCACACCGACGTGCTCGAAGTGACGCGCATCCGAGGTACTCCACGGCGCTGAGGCGGCTGAGGTGGCGCCCGTCGTCCATGGCGGAGGAGGCCGACGGCGAGATTCAGCACGGCGAGGCAAACGCGGGGAGGAGGAACTGGAGCTTGGGGTGAGTCAGTGGTGGTGATGATAGGGCGCTGGAATGTCTAGGGGAGAGAGGGGCTCGGGATAGCCTGAATTTAGGCGGAGCCCGACGGCAGAGCTCCGACCATTGCGGTGGATGGAGGGCACGGGGAGAGGTGTGATCCGGTCGGGGTGATGCAAAGGACGGGAGGGAGCGAAAGGAGACCAGAGAGGGCTCAAGGGTGGCCTTTTATGGCGGGGCGACGGTGCACCGTGGACGAGTGCGCCGGCGAGGTCGTTGTCGTTGCTAGGGGTCACAGGGGCTCGTGTGTGCGTGTCCGGGGCGTTTGTAGAGATGTTCTACGGACGGGGGAAGGGAGAGAAGGAGCGGGGAAGGGCCAGAGGTGCCGCGCGTGTGAGGCCGCCCATTGGAGCTCTCGGGCGGCCGGCGCGCGTGTGAGCAGAGGTAGCAGGAGGGAGAAGGAGGAGGGGGACCAGGCCGTGGCATGTCGCGGACGCCGAGGGCTGGCGTCGTCGGGCGCGCTTAGGTGCCCGAGGTGGGACAGGAGGGCGGCAAGGCTCGGCCGCCATCAGAAGGCCTTCGAGAGCAGGCTTTTGGCGGCATGGCGCATTTTTGGCTTCTGCCGTGTCCACTTGCGTCTAGAGTGTCTTTGGGTGATGGGCTAAAGCACAGGAGGCGTTGGAGAGCTAGCAAAGTCAAAGAAAGAGAGAGGGAGAGCAGAAAGAGAGGGAAAGTTGCTGGACAAAGATGAAAAAATGAGGTTCTCACCCTCAAATAATTGAGCTGAAGCCATCCAACTTTTCCCAGTGGTATAGGAGTTCTAGGACATGATGTGGTAGGAATTGTGGCTCAAGGAGAATCCATCTGGTGCCCCAAATGTTGATCACAAAATTATGGCAGAAGGTGTTTGATGGTAGTTTGGGCAAGAAGATGAACTCCTCTTGTCATGAGTCTTGACAGAGTCAAATGGTATGATGAAATAATAGGTTCCACCAATATTGAGTCCATTTGGGCAAAGTAGCCAATGCAACTTTGGTAAACCCTAGAAATCAGCATAAATGGCTTTGCCAAGATTTAGTCATGCAAATCTATTCTCCTTGATGCAGCACTTGGTGTAGTGTCATAATTTGAGGATATAAACATGTCCACAAAAGTTGAGAGCAAAAGGAGAAAGTTTCCAATGTAGAGTTCTTCAAATTTGGCTCTGGACAGGAAGGGTTTTGGGGCACTTTGATCAAGTTAACTTGTTCTCCGACTTGTGCCACTTGGTCTAGATGAATAATTAGAACATTTGAGCATGTTCACAAGGTTTGAGAACATTTGGACATGTTTGGCAGTTCAAAGTTGTTCAAACTTGAAAAAGGACAGAAGTGGTTTTGAGAGGGTTTCATGGGGTTATATTGTGCTCCATGACATGAGACTTGGCAAGACCATCAAACATGTCATATGTGACATGCTAGAGTTTTCTTGGAATTTTTGGATAATGTTTCCTTTGTAAATATTTCAAAAGGTTGAAATATCCAGAAAGGGCTTTTGAGGGATTTGACCAATATTTTGAACATGACCATGTGTTGAAACTCTTATATATGGACAATATATGTCCACTGAGTTTCCCTAGATTTTTCCCAAATATTTTTAAAGCTTTAAAATAATTTTAACCTATTAAAGACTCTTTCTGGCCTTAAGGAAAAGCCTTTAAATAAAATAGGAAAATAACTTTTAAAATTATATTGTTATGGTTTCTGGGTATCCTATATCTAATAGGAGTCAAATATATTTTTGGAAAGATTTTTACTACCCTTAATTAAGTACTTGCAGTGCAAATCTCAATTGAGGGGTTTTTGGAAAACTAATTTTTGAAAATACTATTTGGCCAAATTATTTTTGTAAGAAATTATTTTTATGTCCTATACACATGGCATGATCATTGGGCAAGGTCTTTGGATCAAGGAGAAGGAGTATAAGAGTTGGAGGATTTATTTGATTTTTAGAGCACTCGCCAACAGCAGACAAAAATCAAATCAAGCAAAGACTGAAACACACAAAAGTTTTTGTCAAACCACAATTTATCGTGATTATTAGCTTAAGTGTAGTGGCATGAAAATCAGGGTGTGACAGACCTACCCCCCTTACAAGAATCTCATCCCCGAGATTCCCAAACTAGGCGCGGAAAGGGATACAGAAACTTGGATCTGGGGTAGTCTTCAAGTCCTCATGTTATACCTTCCGTGTAGTGCTCCATTGAGCTTGAAGTACTTGATGATGTGGCTTCGTGTATGACGCTCTTCTTGATCCAGGTTGCTAATGGGTAGCTCGCGGTAGGTTAGATTGGGCTGGGGGTCAATGGCTCGTGGTCGATGTCTTTGTAGAGACCGGGCTAGTTGGGAAGTTGGAAACATTTCCGGAGTGGTGTCGTGTGGAAAAACATTGTGCACAGTAGGTAACTCAGGTGGTAACTCTAGCTGGTAGCTGTCTATTTTCTTCGTCTTGCGGTGATCTTGGAGAGGGCCGATAAATCTTGGTGTGAGCTCCCTTTGACATGGAAATGCTTGGTTCCTTCGAGAGAAGTGGTTTGCAGATATGCCTGGTCTTTGATGCGGAGGTATACTTCTTGAAGATGGTGGTTGGCGTAGTTCTTCCTCCTAGACATGACGATCTTCAGATGTTCCTTGACCAGCTCAATGATTCTTGTTCCGTCTTCGGGTAGACAAGTATGTCATCAAAGAAAGATGACAACTAACTTGTCCAAGCACTCCATGAAGTCTATGGGGTAAGTAAAGTGGGCTGAGGCATTGGGGATGGTCACGGTTGAGCATTGGCCAAGGTCTTATCGATCTAGAGCCAAAGCCCAAGGTCAGGATCTGACCATGTTGTGGCTTGGTAGGGCGTAAGGGTTTCAAGGATTTTAGTGTGCGAGCGACGTTTGTCACCTTTATCCTTAAGCACGGTTCCTGAGATGCCAATTGTTCTATCTAGTCCTTTAAACAAATAACCTTATACCACCGAAAGCATCAACTCTTGTAGGTCAGCTCCAATCATCACTCATGCTATTATTATCCGCATGACTCCCAAGGGGAGGTCTAATAAATCTATACATCTCAACTATCCCAAACTCATATGTATGGCTACCCCTAAAAATCCATGGGTAGAGCATATAAGCTGCTAAGCTTGAATTTAATCACCACAAAACAAGTGCTCAGTCTATCGACCCAAGGTCCATGATAAAGCGTCTCTATCCTAAGGAAACACGTCGTAAGCCACTCCAAGATCTGGTTTCCTTCCTATGAATGAACTCCAATAGCCCATTAACTTTCATTAATCACTACACAATCCATTAATTCTACAAATCCAATGTTTATGGTGTTCCACATGATCTTCTAAAGTCCTTTAGTCCCCAAATACTTGAAAGGGCTCTCTCTACTATAGTAATTCCACCAATTTCCATTATCATGGTCAAGTAAACTCCAAGGTCAAGCTTGTATCAACTCCGACAGTTAATCCAATCTCCTAGTTTATTGTCCTCCAAGAAACATGGTATCATGATCGAGATCATCAGTCTAAACCCAATTTACTCCGAACCATGTAGACTTACTCACCACCTATACTCAACTAGGATCACCTATTTAAATCCAAATCTCATGTCCAACGACAATTCCTACTTGCTTCCCCAAAGTCATTATCATAATGTCAACTATCTCCTATCAATATCCCCTGGCTAAGTCAAATCCTCATACTTCCAAGAATTCAGCTTGCGATCTTAATTGTCCCACTAAATCCAATTTATCCAGGGGTAATGAAAACTATGCTACTCTATATTAATGATCCCACCAAGTTCATCTACCAACATGAAAGCCTCATAATCCACCAAAGTCTCAGATAATTTCTCAAGGTCACTGATATAAACTCACCAAGTCGTTTGTCCTCAATACCTATATCCTCAAACTGGTCTTCCCTATGGCATCGTCAGTCCTAGTGCTATATTAGGATGATAATGTGCTTGTTCACTGTGTCCACTAGTTCCATAATGAACCCAGTGTTGTGCGAGGTTTACAGAGGCTTAACTAGTTCTCTTGCAATTCTGTGGGTTAAGCACATGGTTAAGGACTAGGGTATCTCATGAAGTCTCGAAGGGTCTAGGAATGGGTTTCTAGTCTGGAGGGTTAAACATAACTCTACGGGGTTTCACTTGGTCGAGGAAGCTGCAACAAAAGTCTTCAGTGCTAGTTGATCGCCGAAGCAGATTCCTTGGTGCATCTTGTCTTGATGGTCTTCAGTTGAGGAGAGAGATGAGAGGGATAAGTAGCATAAAAGGGGGATGCCTAAAGGGGGTTCTATAGTGCGGGTGCAAACAAACAAGTGCCAAAAAGGCCAAACACAAATAACAAAGTAAGGCAGGTGATATAGTTGCGTACTTGTTGCCTAGGGCAAAAAGGGCGACTGATATCAAAACACAAACAAATAAAAACAAGGAACACAAACTCATGGTTCTATTCGAACCATCATATGGACTCGACTGCGCATAGGGGGTACACGACTCGTCCTACCCTAGGGGTTCTCGGATTCTATAGTCATGCCTTGTGCCTCGTGCAGTCTTTCGGGTTTTCCTCAGGTGTTGCTACGTCTCTTGTAGTTGTTCGATGAAACGATCCTGGTTGAGCTTGAAGAGTCTAACAAATTCTTGCCTGTTGAAGTGATGGGGTGAAGGTGGCTCCTCGTAGCTGGCATTGACTCGGCCTTCTATTGTCTTCTTAATCATGACGACCCCTTTTGCCTTTTAAGGCGTCAAGGGTTTCGGGTAAGCAATCATTTATGCAATGACATTAACTAGGCATAATAGAGGTCCAACCTATCAGTTACGTTGATGACAACATCGATACCAAGAGCGGGGGACGAAGAGAACTGTTTTCCTGCTCACTATAGTGAGGCGGACCAAAATGGCTAGGTTCTCATCCACCGGTGGTTGCCGATACAACAACGGTAGTGACAGGGTTACCCTATTAGCGATGTATATCATGATCTTGCATATCCTATGCCCTGATCATCGTAGGCTAGGTTGCATCGTCTTGGGGCATTGTCAAGGGTGTCACCATCTCCTGGGTCTTCAGGTCCTCATCCCTCGAGGATGTAACTTTTGTTGGTATCGTCCTGTTGTGATGTCGCCAATCTTGTGTTCAGGAGATGTGAGTGAATGTCTGGCAAGGCATCTTCCTTCTAGATTATCCACGAGGATTACAAGGAATCCAGTGGTCAGGGGCATAGGGGTTCTAGCGACCAAAGGTTTTGAAGGGGAAGAGATCAATAAGGAAAGTATACCTTAGTTTTCGTAAAACTGAGAAGGGAAGAGAAGTATAGATAGTTTTGAAAACTAGTAGTAGTTTTGGAAATAGTTTTACCCTAACTAACGACCATGCTAACTAAGGCTTCCTACGGTCGGGATGGCTCGATACCAGCTACTGTGGGGACCCGACTCATAAGTCGTGATCACCGAATGCTGCGTGTATAGTGATCCCGAGATCAATGCTCACTGAACACACAGAAGCTGAATAACAAGAGTCTTACATCCATACATACCGTTTTACACAAGTAGGACCATCATGGTCAAGTCTTGAGTATATCATCGCAGCGGAAATCTTCGTCGATAACTTGGACCCATGCCATCTACCTTAACCCTACATGCATTCTGACTGGGAAGCGTCCTAGCTCGCACGATCGTCACCAGAGAACTCTTCAATATATCTTGTCTTTCATGCCTGGCCAATAAAATAACCAGTGGCAAGCCAATGAGTACTTTGAATGTACTCGCAAGCAACCCATGTTTTGGTCCAAGATACAATAATGCATGATATAGGTAAATTTTTGCAGAAAGCTAGTTTTGAGTGCAATGACATGTTCAACAACTTGTAAGACATGCATCAGGAGAATTCAAGTAACCATGAGGACAAGTTACAGATATCAACATAAATAGAGTGGGCACCAACCCAACTCAATCATGTCAAGTCCTTTGACTTGACCCAAGTAGTTTTATCAACACACACACACGGTTTGTAAACATGTGGACGTAGCCCAAGAGCGGTTACCCAACTATCCTTGACCGTGGACACGGCTATTCGAATAGTTTTACACTCTACAGAGGTTGCACACTTTACCCACAAGATCCGGGAACTTAGTGTCATCCACGACCAGCGGTACCTCAAGTACCCGCGGTAAGCACCCGATCACTACCTTTCCCTAGACGACACTAACATGGAGTCCACTCGATTGGTAGTAACCCCCATGCCCAACATTATCACATAACATTTTTGTGGAGCCATGCTCCATAATCATCTCACATCACAAGCACGGGGTACCAATGGTGTGTCCGATGCCCCATAAAAATGTTCTTGGCCGCCCTACCTGGCACGACCCCGTCCCGAGAGAGAGCACCAACTCTCCCCCATCACTAGTAATGCGGGATCCAAGCTAGTATCGGCCTAGGTAATCAATAATGCCCTTTCCCATATAAGTGTAGAGTGGTTGCGCATGTAAGGTTGGAATAACGGTCGCAACTTAAACCAATCCGTTTTTGAAAACAACACACACACTTGCCTCGGTACCCCACTTCGTCATCAAGTGGCTACCCAACTCATCATCTCCCTCGGGCATAAGTGGCACCCGACGGGGTTTTCAAAAGTCCTTTGAAAATACTTTATCTCCATCACTATGCACATTGCCGTCCCTTTTTGCGTAGCACTACTTTAGCATCCTATCTACTCCCACCGACATAACCCTCATAAGAAGGTAGGGTCATGCACAATGCAAGTATCAACGAGGAAGTAACAGAAGCAACCAACCCACGTGGTTCACCATCTCATCATGATTCTGATGCAACAATAATAAAGAGCTATATGACATGCATAAAAAGGGTTTCATAGACATGGTCAAATGGCTGCTTGCCTGTTTTAACAAAGTCTTCGAGGTCTTCAAATATCTCTAGTCGAACTCCGAGCATTTCGTCTACTTCATCAACTATCGTTGAAAGCAACCATAATAAGCAACACAACAAGGCAGGAAATAAAAGTGCTCTAAAAATATGAGTTGGACTTTTCTGGGATACCTCTGGTCATATGAGGGATGACCAAAGTGGTTTCATTAGGATTTGATCAATGGACATCTCTGAACATTTCAATATGATGGAATCAAGGGATTAATGGGTTTGCAAGAAGTGTACAGAAATATATTTTTGAAAAATGAGCAAGGCCACCCATTTAACAAAGGATGATTTTTGAAGCATCTAGGAATTGGTTTCACTGGATTTGGAGTTGAGATGATTTTCCTATGAATTTGCAAAGTTGACAAATATGAAGAAATGGCTCATTATTTTGTGGGGTACAGAAAGTATTAAGAAAAACATTCATAAACTAGGTTATGAATTTAGAAGCATCTAGGGATTTGAATCATGGCATTTGGATCAATCTTGAGCTCTCTGTGATTTTCTAAAGTTCATCACAGAAATAGGAAAAATAGGATTTGATAAATATCTGTGAAGAAAAGGTCTCTGGAAAAATGTGCAAATAGCACCATGTGATAGATCATGAATTTATGAACTACTACAAATTTGAATCAACAATTTTGGAGCTAATTTGATTTGTTTATGGATTTTACAAACTTTATAGAAAAGAAAAAGGAAAAGATTTTTACCCAAACGGGCAGGATCTGGGCGGCGGCGGCGCGCGCTAGGCGAAGTTTAACAGCAGGGCACCACTGGGTCGGCCCAGCGGGCGACAGGGGCGACGTCGAAGGCGCACTTCGCCGATGCCGTTTCCACTTAAACGGCGGGGCCCTTTCTTTGGGTCGCCGACGCTGGTCCCAGTGCAGCCGCCTTCAACCTCCAGGCGCGACGGGGAAACAGGGGAGGCGAGGCCGAGCGGCGCCGACGCTCTTCCCGGCGGCACCGACCACCTCCGTGGGCACCCGGCACACCGGCGTGCTCGGGGGAGTGTGACGCATCCTCCGAGGTACTCCACAGGCGTGAGGCGGTCTGAGGTGGCGCCCGTCGTCCATGGCGGAGGAGGCCGACGGCGAGATTCAGCACGGCGAGGCAGACGCGGGGAGGAGGAACTGGAGCTTGGGGTGAGTCAGTGGTGGTGATGATAGGGCACTGGAATGTCTATGGGAGAGAGAGGGGCTCGGGATAGCCCGAATTTAGGCGGAGCCCGACGGCGGAGCTCCAACCATTGCGGTGGATGGAGGGCACGGGGAGAGGTGTGATCCATTCAGGGTGATGCAAAGGAGGGGGAGGGAGCGAAAGGAGGCCAGAGAGGGCTCGGGGGTGGCCTTTTATGGCGGGGCGACGGTGCACCGTGGACGAGTGCGCCGGCGAGGTCGTTGTCGTTGCTAGGGGTCACAGGGGCTCGTGTGTGCGTGTCCGGGGCGTTTGTAGAGATGTTCTGAGATGGGGAAGGGAGAGAAGGCGGGGAAGGGCGGAGGTGTCTTGCTGTGTGTGAGGCCGCCATTGGAGCTCTCAGGCGTCCGTATGCGTGTGAGCAGAGGCAGCAGGAGGGAGAAGGAGGAGGGACCAGGCCGTGGCGTGTCGCGGACGCCTTGGCGGCGTCATTGCGCTTAGGCGGCCCGAGGTGGACGGGAGTCTGGCGGCAAGGCTCGGCCAAGAATCGTAAGCGTCTTTCGAGTAGGCTTTGGCGGCATGGTAGCGTTTTTGCTTCTGCCGTGTCCACTTGTGTCTGGAGTGTCTTTGGGTGATGGGCTAAAGCACGGAGTGGCGTTGGAGAGCTAGCAAAGTCAAAGAAAGAGAGAGGGAGAGCAGAAAGAGAGGGAAAGTTGCTGGACAAAGATGAAAAAATGAGGTTCTCACCCCCAAATAATTGAGCTAAAGCCATCCAACTTTTCCCAGTGGTAGAGGGGTTCTAGGACATGATGTGGTAGGAATTGTGTCTCAAGGAGAATCCATCTGGTGCCCCAAATGTTGATCACAAAATTATGGCAGAAGGTGTTTGATGGTAGTTTGGGCAAGAAGATGAACTCCTCTTATCATGAGTCTTGGCAGAGTCAAATGGTATGATGAAATAATAGGTTCCACCAATATTGAGTCCATTTGGGCAAAGTAGCCAATGCAACTTTGGTAAACCCTAGAAATCAGCAGAAATGGCTTTGCCAAGATTTAGTCATGCAAATCTATTCTCCTTGATGCATCACTTGGTGTAGTGTCATAATTTGAGGATATAAACATGTCCACAAAAGTTGAGAGCAAAAGGAGAAAGTTTCCAATGTAGAGTTCTTCAAATTTGGCTCTGGACAGGAAGGGTTTTGGGGCACTTTGATCAAGTTAACTTGTTCTCCGACTTGTGCCACTTGGTCTAGATGAATAATTAGAACATTTGAGCATGTTCACAAGGTTTGAGAACATTTGGACATGTTTGGCAGTTCAAAGTTGTTCAAACTTGAAAAAGGACAGAAGTGGTTTTGAGAGAGTTTCATGGGGTTATACTGTTCTCCATGACATGAGACTTGGCAAGACCATCAAACATGTCATATGTGACATGCTAGAGTTTTCTTGGAATTTTTGGAGAATTTTTCCTTTGTAAATATTTCAAAAGGTTGAAATATCCAAAAAGGGCTTTTGAGGGATTTGACCAATATTTTGAACATGACCATGTGTTGAAACTCTTATATATGGACAATATATGTCCACTGAGTTTCCCTAGATTTTTCCCAAATATTTTTAAAGCTTTAAAATAATTTTAACCTATTAAAGACTCTTTCTGGCCTTAAGGAAAAGCCTTTAAATAAAATAGGAAAATAACTTTTAAAATTATATTGTTATGGTTTCTGGGTATCCTATATCTAATAGGAGTCAAATATATTTTTGGAAAGATTTTTACCGCCCTTAATTAAGTACTTGCAGTGCAAATCTCAATTTAGGGGTTTTTGGAAAACTAATTTTTGAAAATACTATTTGGCCAAATTATTATTGTAAGAAATTATTTTTATGTCCTATACACATGGCATGATCAGGGCAAGGTCTTTGGATCAAGGAGAAGGAGTATAAGAGTTGGAGGATTTATTTGATTTTTAGAGCACTCGCCAACAGCAGACAAAAATCAAATCAAGCAAAGACCAAAACACACAAAAGTTTTTGTCAAACCACAATTTATCATGATTGTTAGCTTAAGTGTAGTGGCATGAAAATCATGGTGTGACAACTTGGTTCAAAGAATGACGTGCACTTGCGTTCAGCGTGTAGTGCGGAAGTGGTGTGCAGAATAGTTATTCTGCTAATATTAGCAGAATAGACCGTCTGTATATATATATATATATATATATATATATATATATATATCATCTACATCATTCACTTATGAGTTTATGTCCTCTACATCATTCACTTATTGCTATTTCTTCAAGCTGCTTTTTCTGCTAAGTGAATGTGATCGGACCCTTTCGCCTCTATGCTAAACTCAACATAATCTTTTCACAAATTCTTCATGTGCGTTCTATTTGAAACTCGTTCAAAATCTTCACTGTGTCCTTGTCAGCTGAAGAATTTGCGAACGAAACTTTTAACTTATCTTATCTATATTTTCGGCTTTGCCGCTCAAACCATTCCGCGTCCCACGGTAATACTTATCTATTCACCCGCGATCTCACACGATCGCCACCTCTCAGTACGTGGGTGACACATGTCAACCAAATGAGAAGGGTCAGGGGCACGTTCGTCCAATTTCCTCGGGCGTACAGTTTTTCACTCCGACTATAAATACCCCCTCCCCTTCCTCACTTTGTTTTTACTCCGCTCGTTCTCACTCCCGCTCGAGCTTCTCAAACCCTAGCGCCGCCTCTACTTCATCATCACCGGTGAGGAAGAGCTTCACTGCCTCGTCCTCGTCATCGTCGTACTCGCGCCGGCTGCGAATTTCTTCACTTCGCCGCCGCCGTAGCTGTCTTCCTCTGCCGAGTTAGGGCGTGGAACATCTGAACTGACAAACTTCACATCTACACTTCCTAGTTCGTCGTGTTCTTCATCATGGGTAATTAAAAGTTACTTTTACTGCCCTCTTTGATTCAAATGTTTTCTTAAAAATCTTCAAAGGCGTTTATTCTTCAAATCCACACACATTGAACACCTCACATGTCATCTGCTCTTGATTCGTTTCTCTACGTAATGATTTTTCTTCAAGATCCCTCAATTGTGTGGATCTTCGATCTATAAAACTCTGGAACCTAAGACAAAGAACGCTTAGTAAAATTCTTCAAGACTCATCTGGTCAAATGCCTCAAACTTATTCTTTTTGAAAATACCTTCTGAGAATGCATATGACCTCTCCAAATTCCTCACAACTATACTCTGTTCACAGGTACTCATGTCTACTGTTGAATCACTAGGTTCTCATGAACTTAACTCATTTGCAGCGTTCCTCGAAGAAAAGTTGCATACATCTTCAGAGAATTCCATTGTTCAAATTCCTAAGCTGAAGAAAATGGCTGATGGTAAGAAGCCACGAAGGAGTGGAAAGAGGCCCGAGGTCAATCTGATTTGAGATCCCGATGACATATACAAGGATTATTGCACTCTGATGAGGCCAAATTTGGCAAGGAGGACAAAAATCAGCACAAGTCTTGCGATACAAAGGATAGAGAGGAGATGGGCACGGGGAATGGAGGCGATCAGATATGTTACTCCCAAGTATATGAAGAAATTCCCTCTCAACCCTCCATGCCCAAGACCTCCGTTGGCACCTGGCAAATTGGCAGATCCCATCTGCCTGAAGCTCGGTAAGGATTATCCTGATGAATGGGCCAAGCAGGCAAAAGAAGTAGTGAGGAAATTCAATGAAGACTCTGCTGCTGCTGCTATCGCTGCTGAGGCCTCTGCAAGCAAGCCGAAGAAGGCCATGGCTAAGAAGCCTGCTCACAAGCCAAGTGCTTCACCCTCAATGCCCTCATGGCCAAGTTCCTCAGCAATGCTCTCACGGCCAGATTCCTCAAAGCCCTCACGGCCAACTCCTCAAACTGCTCCTCCTCCTTCAAAGTCCTCAGCTGCTCCAACTAAATCCTATGCACCTGTGCATCTCGCCACGTGCCAAAGGACTACATGCATCTCAATTGCCTCAGGAGCTTCTGCAAGTTCCTCAGCTGCACAAAATTCCTCAATTGGCCCCTTTTTGCTGAAGAAAAAGGCCACGGCTGGACGAGGCTCTCGACCAAGTCCTCACAAGAAGCAGGTCGCCTTTCAAGTGCCATATGATGATGACGAGGCTGATGATGAAGAACTTGCTGAAATCATCAGAGACAGGCAGGTCAAGGCCGCTAGAGCCAAAAGCAGCAATGTGCCAATGTTACTAGATCCGAAGTGGATCCTAGATTTCATCGATCTATGGCACAAGGACCCGAACACACCTTTGCCGAAGATGAACCTCACTCCTGGTCGAAGTCATGTCTTGACTGCTTCCATTGAAGAAGAAAAATGGAAATATGAACAAGGAATAAGAGTGAATAAAACACAGTACAAGAAAGAGCGCTTTCTGAGGGAAAACGTTCTGAAGCTTTCCCCTGAAGAAGTCATTGCCTTACAAGCTGAGATCAAGCAACTGAGTGATGAATTTGATCGCTACTATGCTGAGTGGCTTGGAGCCAAAGTCAGATTTGTGAAGATTACTAATAAATTCACTTCAAATGTTGCAGCCCCAACGCAACAAGAAAATCCTCAGGCTGAAGCATCTGCACAGCCCTCTTGAAGAACATGCCTGACCACCGATGACAATCAGTTCTTGAAGAAAATGAAAGTACCGGTGATGACTCCATTCCAGCCATTGAAGAAATTGCCGGGGCATCCACTAGTGTTGCGCTGAAGAAAATGAAGAAGTCGAGCAAGCTGCATCGGTTGTGCTCAAGAAAATGAACCAAATTCCTCTGCTCCTCCTGCACCAACGCGAACTCCAATCCTTCCATCGGCATTAGATGTGAAGAAGACCAAGGCTGCAGAGCGTGCAGCTGTGAAGAAAAGGAAGGCATCAACTTCATCAGATTATTTAGCTCCGAAGAAGATGAAGCCTTTGACAATCTCTTTTAACAACCCGATTGATGTCGTTCCTATGTCATTCATGCCATCAAAGGACCTTGTTCCTTTTGATGAAGATTATGTGATTCCAAGTGAATCAGATGAAGAAATTCCTTCTGCTGCTTCGTCAGAGGAGTTGGATGAAGAAATTGAAGTGGATGCAATCCCTTCGACATCAGTTGTCTCCTCACCTATGCCTCAGTTTACTGCTGAAGAGGCCGACATTGAAGAAATGGAAGATGAAAATGTGGACATTGGTTGTACCACACCCGTGCTGAATTATGACTTTTGGGAAAGTCAGCACCCCAACTCTCCACTGTTCACACCACTTCAACAAATTCCTCAGTCCCCTGTTGCTACTAAAGCACAAATGGGATCTGAAGAACCTCGTGCAACCCCATCTATCCATGAAGAAATTCCAGCCACTAGTGCTAATGAAAATGTTAATGAAGAATTGAATACCCAGGCTGCAACTGAAGAAGAGCCTGAAATTACTCAGCCTGTGGATCCTGACATTGCGATTCCTGAGGAGGTGATGCAATTGACTGATACTCCTAAGACCAAGCCAAAGGATTCCTTCTCGAAGAAGCAGAAATTGAAGGATGAACATTTCTTCGATGTGCACGTATTCTTCACTGATTATAATCCCTATGATTCTGCTCGTCTTAGAAGGAAGCGCTTTTGGACTGCCAGCCAGGCCAATTTCTATTCGTCATTGCTTTTCAACAAAGACAAAGTCTTCGACCATGAGCATATTCCTCACGTGGATATGGAATCTCTGCCTTGCTTCTCTCCAGTCCTCAGTGTGCTTCATGATGCAGGACTGCTCAACTTTTGCTCTGACATTGCTGATTGGAATGAAGAGCTTATTATTCAGTTCTACGCAATGCCGCACATCACAGGTGATGCTGACGATATCATCACTTGGGTGTTGGACTGGATGGCCGAAAATACTCATTACAGAGCACCGACCTCTGAATTACTTCAAGCCCTGCCAATCAGTCCTCCCCCTGAAGGTGCTCGTTGTTTGTACCAAGAACCTGAACTCACTCCTCATTACATGCAAGTGCTAATGAAGCCTCTAAGGTGAGAACCTTGGTTAGGGCACCCCGGCAAAGCAGCCGGGCCTCATTGGCCAGAGAGCTTGCTCTGTTAGAGCGAAACTGCTCCAGGGCTCCAAGAACGCCCTCGAAGAACAGGGTCAGCTTGGCGTAGGGGCCCACATTCGGCTCTGGGGTGTACCTCACATTCGACATCCCCATAGCAGCTAGCTTCTCGTTGATCCCGTTGGCGACATCGGCGAGGCGGCTGATCCAGAGGTTCTCGCCCTTCACGAAATCTTCGTGGTTGGCGGCTTCGTTCTTTCGCAGCTGTCTCTCCTTCTCCAGGCTCTTGGTTAGGGTCTCCTTTTGGGCCTTGACCTCCGAGAGCGTCCCCTCAAGACCCTCCAGCTTCAGCTTCAGGTCCTTGATGGAGTCGTTGGCGCGAGTGAGTAGCTCAGCCTTGTCGAAGACTGCGGCCTGCGCCTCCATCAAGGCACAGCTGACCGTGTCCTTCTCCTGCGCCAGCTGCTCGGCCCTGTTCTTTAGGCCGTCCCGCTCCGCCTCCAGCTCCTTCACATTGTCACCGTGGGCCAAAGCTTGAGCATCAAGTGCGTCTTTGTGCTTTTGCTCCATCTCTCGGGTCCGTTGCGCGAGGAGTGTCACGCCCAATGTGCGACCCTATCCAAAAGGAACTCGAAGGTCCCACCAAGGATAGTCCCGCATATTGAAATGCTTTTGCAAGGTGGATATCATTACATCAACATTACATAATAGATGGGGATACATACAAGGCATACAAATGCCACACGAATACAACATCATCTTACACAAGAGCATCATCCGACTACGGATGAAACACAAACAGAAGCTCAAACAATATCCACCCTGCTAGCCCAAGCTGCCGACCTGGAACCTATCCCCTGATCGAAGAAGTAGAAGAAGAACTCCAAAACAAGCAAACATCGCTCTCACAGTCAACAAAGGATATTCCTTCTCCCAGGAAGACCCAATCAGTCTCGGAATCCCGGTTTACAAGACATTTTGACAATGGTAAAACAAGACCAGCAAGACCGCTAAATGCGCCGACATCCCGATAGGAGCTGCACATATCTCATTCTTAGGGCAACACCGGATGAGCAATCCGTACAACTAAAACCAGACCTCAAGTTTCCCTGAGGAGGCGCTGCAAAGGGCTCTGGTTCGGACCAGCACTTAGAGAAGCACTGGCCCAGGGGGGGCTAAATGAAGATGACCCTCGAGGGCGCGACTCCCAAGGGAAAAGTAGGTGGTGGTGAGGCAAATGGTAAAACCAAGGTTGGGCCTTGCTGGAGGAGTTTTATTCAAAGCGAACTGTCAAGGGGGTCCCATAAATCACCCAACCGCGTAAGGAACGCAAAATCAAGGAACATAACACCAGTATGACGGAAACTAGGGCGGCAAGAGTGGAACAAAATACCAGGCATAAGGCCGAGTCTTCCACCCTTTGCTAAGTATATAGAAGCATTATATATTTAAGAGATATTGTGATATCCCAACATAATCATGTCCATCATGGAGCAATCTTCAACTTCACCTGCAACTAACAACGCTATAAGAGGAGCTGAGCAAAGTGGTAACATAGCCAAGCAACGGTTTGCTAGGAAGGGTGAAAAGGTTAGATGCCGACATGGAAAATTGGGAGGCTTGAAGAACAAATGATAGGTAGCGCAGCATAGCGATAGAACGAAGCAAATAGCCTAGCAATGATAGTAGTGAGATCCAGGGTGACGGTCATCTTGCCTGAAATCCCGCAAGGAAGAAGAACGAGTCCATGAAGATGGTGAAGCCACGAAGACGAACCAAGCGTAGACGAACGAATCGTCACGATCGCAACGAAACGATAACTATCGAGAAGAAGAACACAACATGGTAAACATACCACACATGGACATTACATGATGCTCAACAAAGCATGATGCATGACAAAGCTACATGCAACTATTCATGGCAAGAGATGATGCATACAAGAGCAACACATCAAGGCAAGTTTAAATGAGGCCGGAAACAACATATAACAATTCCGGTAATGCTCATATGCAAATTTAGAAATTGGTCCAGAACTGAATAAACCTTGTGTTCAAGTTGTTAAACAGCAAGTTAAGATTCACCAAGATGATCTACACGAGATTCTAGTTAAGTTACATATAAAGTTCATTTAATTCGAAACTACGGCCTAGAAGATATGAGCAAAACAAGTTAAACATGCCATTGATGCTAAATGCATCCAAACATCAAGCAAACACTCTCAAAACAAGGATTCAACATAACAAGATGAAAGTACATGCAATTCTAAGCAAGTTTCATATAGAGCACTCAAAATGGAACAACGATTCAACACATACACTATAAAAGTTTAAAGGACTAGCTGTCCAAAACAGCAACTAGGCATCTAGCAAGCATCAAAACAATATGCTACATCATCTCAACGTAAGAACAAAAGGCATGGACATGAAGTGAAGGTAAAGAATGACAAAACATGAACACTTAGCTATCTCCAGAAAACACTATAACATGCTCAAAAGGACATGGCAAGATTGCAAATTATAACAGTTTCAGACTTAGCAGAAATAACATCAGGTTGCAATGTTTAGGGCTATCAAACAACATAATACAGGAACTTATCATGGAAAACAAAGGCATGTCATGCTAATACTAAAGACAAAGAACAAAACTCCCTTACTAAACTTATTCCAAAGATCAATAGAAAACATGGTAGCATCCATGCAAATGGCAAGTGATATGACAGATTCAGACATGGCAGGAACAACAATAGGTAGGCATGTTGGTGAGCTTGTTCCGCTCACCATAGATCATAAAATGGCATTACAGGGTGATCAACAGTAAGAATATATGTTTGTGAAGTTAAGAATGGCAAGAGCAAGTTCATAGGGTGCAAGGATCACTAACAAAGCTCATGGCAAAACTGAACTTAATGTTAACAGGCTGACAACAACTTTATTTAGCAACTTTGGAGCATGATATGAACAATCTACAACAAGATACAAACAACCAGCGGCATGGATGGATAGATCAAGACATGTATAACAAAACATCCTTAGTGAACATCTCCAGATTATGCATACAATGACTTGTAGCAGCAGGTTTACTTAGCATCATGATATAGCAGATTCAGACTGGCAAAACAGTAACAGCAAGTACCCTACTTCACGAGCTCGATGCACTCACTACAAGACTCACAAAAATACATGGATTGCACCACAGTAAAGATGGAATTATTTATCTCAAAACTCATGTAGACATCAAGCTCATAGGAAGCACACACAAAATGCAACGAAAAAGACAAAACAGCAAGTTCTGTTAGCAGACAGCAGTCAACATCATATAGCACTCTCGCAACGATGATTAGGGCATCAACATATACTCAAACAAGCATGGCACAGTGGAACAAAATGAAGAGCACATCATGATGAACATTTTGATATACATGCACACACAACGGAGCAGTATGAGTGGAGTTATGGCAGGTTAAATATGCTCACATAATATGATGATCTGGGGACTTGGCCATATTCCGGAAAAAAATAGACGCGCGCTAAATACTAAAAATTGCATGGGCGAGGTTTAGTGGGCTGCTCACCCTAGGCCAACAGGAGCTAGGCCGGCTCGACGGAGGAGGCGGGAAAAACCCGGGGGGATGGGGTGGACCGGCTGAACCGGGGTGAACCGGTGGTTCACCGGTTCGAAGGCGGCTCCGACGGGGGCCACCTGCAGGGCGCGACGGAGGAGGCCCTGCGGCCATGGAACGGCGGTGCTGGCGACCTGAGCGGCGGGGACAGGCGAGGCCAACGCCGGTGGTGATGGGACGCGGCAGAGGCGGGGTCGCGGATCCGGGTGGCGGCAAGGAGCTCCGGGCGGCGGCGGGGCACCTCCTGCCCATGACGCAGAGGAGAGAGAGAGGGGTGTTAGCGAGAGGGAGAGAAGGGAAAGAGAAGGAGATGCAAAGACCGCGGGACCTGAGACCGGCGGCGGCGGAGCAGTCCGGCAAGGTCACCGTGGTTGGCCTCAGCTGACCAATGGCGGGCGGCGCTGGCGCGGGCGCAGATCTCGCTTATGGAGAGTGGGGCACGGCGGTTGGGCTGCCCCGGGCCCCGATGGGCCCCAGCAGGCCCCGATCTGGGCCTGGCGGGCCTGGCGCGCTGGAGGAGCGAGGGGAGGCGATGTGGAGGCGGCTGAGTGGCTGAGGGGCGCGGGGTTGGCGATGTGGCACGTCATGGCTGGTCCGGGGCACGGCGACGGCGGCGCCAAGTGGCGGGGGTGACTGGGGCGGTGCGGAAAGCGAGGAGGAGGGTGGAGTCTGCGGCAGGAGGTTAGGGGAGGGGTCTAGGTTGCCCAAAAATGGACTAGGGTGTCCTTATATAGTAGATTTGCTAGGGCTTGGGGTCTAGGGGGTTCTGGGACCCTCGGATCGCGATCCAATGGCTCCAGACGCGAGGGGGGTATGTTGGACCTAGGTGGGCTGTGTAGAATGCCTTGGGCTGAGAAGAAAGGGATGACGTGCGGCCCGGCACGGTTTTCGGATACCGAAAACGTCCGATGATTAAACCGACTGCGATGCCGCTACAAGTTAACGGTAGGGCTATCAAACGAGCTCCGAATGCGACGAAACTTGACAGGCGCTCTGTCTACACTATAATAAGATCGCACGTCAAGTTTCAACCCATTCCGAGAACATTTTTCGGCCACTTATAAAAATAATATTTCGGAGGTGCCGCGGGCGCGTGCGAGTGTGGTAGGGCTCGAAACGGACAACGGAGAGAACCGGCGGAACCCAAACGGACGCAAGTTTTAAAAAACATGCAGACGAAATGGATGATGACATGGCAAAATGCAACACGCAAGCAAATGACATGGCAACTACGGCGAATAAAAGTATGACACTTGGTGCATCGAATCCGGGGTGTTACAATGAGCTTGTCGACCTCCTCGTCCTTGCCGCGGAGTGTGGCGGCAAGCGCCGCCTTACGAGCGACGAGGTCCTCCTCCTGGGTTTTCAGCTCGGCCTGGTGCTGGGACCGGGTGGCCTCGGCCCTGGTGGCCTCTTCCCTCGCCGCCTCCTGGGCCTTCTCGATTGTCGGATTTCGGGATCCGGCAACCCTTGAGAGGTTCGAACTCTGGGGTGCGTGCGGATATCTCAACCTGCCCAGCCTACCTACTCGCGATCCTCCCTAGCCTAGCGCGTCAATCTCACAGAGACACAAAGACATAGAGATTTATACTGGTTTGGGCCACCGTTGTAGTGTAATACCCTAAGCCAGTGTGGTGTGGTGGATTGCCTCGAGGGGCTATGGATAAACTAGTACGAGGATGAACAAGCCTTAGGAGGTGAGGTGTTCTTGAGATGGTGTGGTGCTCAGGTCGGACTGGATCTCTCTTCTCTACGGTGGTGGCTAAGTCCTATATATAGTGGCCTTGGTCCTCTTCCCAAATATGTGCGGGAAGGGATTCCACAACGGCGGGATTTGAAAGGGGACAAGTAGTACAGTCTATCCTGACAAAAGTAGTCTTCGCCTGCGGTGGGCTCGATGATTGTCACGCCCAATATGCGACCCTATCCAAGAGGAACTCGAAGGTACCACCAAGGATAGACCCGCATATTGAAACACTTTTGCAAGGTGGATATCATTACATCAACATTACATAAATAGATGGGGATACATACATAAGGCATACAATGCCACAGGAATACAGCATCATCTTACATAAGAGCACCATCCGACTACGGATGAAACACAAACAGAAACTCAAATGACATCCACCCTGCTAGCCCAGGCTGCCGACCTGGAACCTATCCCCTGATCGAAGAAGAAGCAGAAGAAGAACTCCAAAACAAGCAAACATCGCTCTTGCGTCATGATCATCACATAACCTGTACCTACAACTGTTGTTGTAGTAATTTGTGAGCCACGAGGACTCAGAAATCCCATTACCATGGGTATCAAGACTAGCAAAGCTTAATGGGAAAGGAAGGAGTAAAGTGGTGAGGTTGCGGCAGCGACTAAGCATAATATGGCGGCTAACATATGCAAATAAGAGCGAGAAGAGAGAAAGCGGAACGGTCGTGAAGCTAACAATGATCAAGAGGTGATCCTGAACTCCTACTTACGTCAAACATAACCCAAAATCATGTTCACTTCCCGGACTCCGCCGAGAAGAGACCATCGCGGCTACACACGCGGTTGATGCATTTTAATTCGGATCTGGTTTCACGCTATCTACAACCGGACATTAACAAATTCCCATCTGCCACATAACCGCGGGCACGACTCTCGAAAGTTTATACCCTGCAGGGTTGTCCCAACTTAGCCCATCACAAGCTCTCACAGTCAACGAAGGATATTCCTTCTCCCAGGAAGACCCGATCAGTCTCGGAATCCCGGTTTACAAGACATTTCGACAATGGTAAAACAAGACCAGCAAAGCCGCCCGATGTGCCAACAAATCCCGATAGGAGCTGCACATATCTCGTTCTCAGGGCACACCGGATAAGTGAAGCGTACAGGTACCAATGTAACCCAAGTTGCCAAGGGACGGTCCCGCACGGTGATCTAGTTTGGACCAACACTCGGAGGAGCACTGGCTCGGGGGGGGGGGGGTAAATAAAGATGACCCTCCGGCTCCGGAAACCCAAGGGAAAAAGGGCTAGGTGAGGCAAATGGTAAAACCAAGGTTGGGCCTTCTAGAGGAGTTTTATTCAAACCGAACTGTCAAGGGGGTCCCATAAATCACCCAACCGCGTAAGGAACGCAAAATCCGGGAACATAACACCGGTATGACAGAAACTAGGGCGGCAAGAGTGGAACAAAACACCAGGCATAAGGCCGAGCCTTCCACCCTTTACCAAGTATATAGATGCATTAATAATATAAGAGATATTGTGATATCCCAACATAATCCTATCCATCATGGAGCAATCTTCAACTTCACCTACAACTAACAACGCTATAAGAGGGGCTGGGCAAAGTGGTAACATAGCCAAGCAATGGTTTGCTAGGAAGGGTGAAAAGGTTAGAGGCTGACATGGCAATTTGGGAGGCTTGAAGAGCAAATGATAGGTACCGTAGCATAGTGATAGAACGAAGCAACTAGCATAGCAATGATAGTAATGAGATCCAAGGTGACGGTCATCTTGCCTGAAATCCCGCTAGGAAGAAGAACGAGTCCATGAAGAAGACGAACGGGGGTAGTCGAATGAATCCTCACAATCGCAACATTACCGGAACTAAGAAGCAACACCAGAAATAAGCAAACAACATGGTAAACACACAAGCATAAAATGGCATGATGCACAAACAAGTATGATGCATGTCCGATTTAATGAGGCATGGCATGGCAAAGTGCAACAAACAATACTACAAGTTAAGTGGAGCTCAATATGCAACGAGTGGCATATTGACAAAACACCACATGCAATTATTTAGTTTCATCTCGTTATAAGCTACTCAACAATATTAAATGTTGTTAAACATGGCAAGGGGTGAATCATAATTAAACTAACTATTTAGGCAAGTTTAAATGAGGCCGGAAACAACAAACAACATTTCCAGAAAATCCTCATATGCATATTTCGAATTTGCTACTGTTCTTCCCTAAACACAAGTTTAATGTTGTTAAACAGGAAAATAAAGTGCACCATGTTAAACTAGGCATTTTTCCACCCCATTTACATATAAAGTTTATTTAAAACCGAGCTACGGTTATTTAGTTATGAAATAAATCATTTTAAGATGGCATTTAAGCTAATTAATGCAAACAGCAATTTAAACATTTTAAACATGGATGAAAATAGCAGATTATGAAACTAGATGCAATTCTAATCATTTTACATGTTTGAATCATTTTAATCAGATGCACGGTTCATGAGTTATTATATGCATGAACATGGAGGGTTTTTCTGTAAAACTGTAAATCGCTGGATAAAGCTAAAATCACAGATCTGAAAAAACAGACACGGGCCGAATCTGGTTGAACTGCTGGGCTAACAGAGAGGAGGGCTCTGGGTGCTCACCCATGGGCTTCATGGGCCAGTCGGTGGAGTAAGCAGCAGAAGGCGAGGCGAGATGAGTCAGCCGCGGTACGGTGTAAGGCTTTCGACTGAAGCGAGGATCTGAGGGAAGAGGCGGTGATGGTGTTGGCGGTCTTCGATGGGGCGGCGCGGCGATCTAGAGGCGGGGGTGCAAGTCCTTGGCGCAAGAAGTGGCCCAAGGCGCGGAGCAAAGCGCCTGGCTGAGCGCGGTCAACTCTCGAACGACCTGCTGCTGTTCATTGCAGAAGATCGGAGGTCGCAGTAGAGGACTCGGTGTGTGGCGACGCTAGAAGCAGAGGAATTTGGCGGGGCATGCGGGAGGAGATGAGGTGGCGCTGGTCACCTACGGGTCGCTGGCGAGTTTTGGTCGAGGGATCTGTGGGGGCTCGAGGCTCTTTATTCTTTGCTGGGTGGCCAATGACCATTGTATGAGGATGACGAGAGCAGCCGTGAGCTTGCTCCGGGACGATGCAGATCAGCAAGAGGAGACGGGCGCACAAGGGAGAGGAGCTCGGCTGAAGGAGAGGTCCGGCGGGGCAGCGCGTGGAGGAGGGCACAGGCATGGCTGAAGCCTAGTGGACTTGGGCGGCGACGAGGCTAGTCTCTGGCGAAGCAGAGGCGCGGGGACGAGGAGGACAGCCTCGAGCGTGAGGGTCCTGGGCGGCGATGAAGCATAGGAACGCCAACATGGCGCGGCGACGGGAGCTCCTATGGCGCGGTGAGGAGCTCGGGCAGGAGGGATGGTTCGGACGCGGTGGGCTCGGTGGATTTGGATCGAGGAAGGAGAAGGTTGCGGCTGGTTGGGTGGATCGGGCAGCAGAGATCCCGAAGAGGATTTGGTGGAGTGGTGGCGCTGCGATGGGACGGATAGGACAACTCCCCTAGGTTTTAGGGTTGGTCTTTATATAGCAAGTGGTTTTTTTGGTAGGGGTATTTGGTCCCTCCAATTAAATCGGACGGTTCCGGATAAATAGGCTAGGAAGACCAAACAAAGAAAACAGAGATATTTTATAGATGTTTGGGGATGATCCGGATCCCTCGGTGACGATTTCGGGTTCGGGGGGTAAGTTTCGGACACGCACACGAGGGTGCTGCGAGCTGGCAAGAGAGGTTAGGTGGTCACGGTCAAGAGGGAAGCGAAAACTCGATTGGCCTCAGAACGGTCAACGAAAGCAAGGGGGGGACGGCAACTCTGAGCGGGTGCAAGTTTTATGAAAACATGCAGATGCAATGCGCATGATGCTATGAGATGAGATGCATGACATGAACAAAATGCAAAACAAAAGACAAAAACCCAACCACGAAGGGAATATCATATCGCATCTCCGGAAAAGGCAAGAGTTGGAGTTACAAATATGGAAAGTTGTATCCGGGGCGTTACAATGATGACCTCCGTCCTGCTGTCCTGGCGGTCTTGGTCTTGTTGCACTAGAATGGAAACCTTTGGTTGATTCCTCAGGACTCCGCGCATGTGGCTTGCCTCCCTTGCACCAAAGAGGAAACCTGTGATCTGCACCCGCCTGGCGCCCGCTTGGCCTTGGTCGTCATGGCTCACGTCAGCTGAGCCTCATGAGGTAGCTGCATAGAACTCTCCACCTCTCAGGAGCCCTCCTAAGGAGGCCACTCCCTTCAAGGGTCTTGGCGTCTTCTGCCTCACAAGGCTTGGCCCCACGCGAGGGTCTTGTGGTGTTGAACCTGAAACTGGGCCGTACCAGGCCGTCGATGAAGCCACGCGGTGGGCCGCAGGCAGGCAGGACTGGATACCCCCAAGTCTAGGACGCCGACAGTAGCCCCCGGGTCCAAGGCGCGCTCGGACTTGGCTTCTAGGCGAAGCCAAAGGGCAAGTGCGGAGCGCCACGGGCCCAAACCGCCTACGGCCTTGATGACGAGTGGTGATTGATTGGACGTGGGCGACTCCGTTTCCCCATGCTGCCTTAGCAACTGCTCCCGTCTGACAAAAGGGGTGCTGCCTCCCGCCAGGCTTTCATTGCTCCTTCTTCCTCTTGCTCTAGATCCCCTTCTCCCCAAAGCAGAAGAGCTCACGAGATCTGCCGATTTTCCACCAAATCTCCTACCTGATGGCCGCTGAAAAAGCCATGGCTTCCCCCTCGGCTGTCGGCTCCGCCTGGTACGAGCCAGGGCTGATGGCGCCCTGCGTGACTGGGGAGAAGCTCTAGACAACGCTCCTCCTGACGGCGAGCGACAACAATGAGTGGAAGAAGACCGTGCTCCGGGTCGCTACCGCTGCCCCGGAGCCCGTGGGCAGCAACTTCTTCCCCTTCTTCATGCATAACATCTTCTCCTGGCTGGTACCTCTGTTCTCCCCCTTCTTCTTCGCCATCCTTCACCACTATGGTCTCCAAGCGCTCCACATCCATGCCAACTCCATCCTCCTTCTGTCCCTCCTCGCCTTATATTGTGATGCTTTCATGGGGGTGCTGCCTCGGTTGCCCTGTTCCGCCATTTCTTCTATCTTCGCAAGACCAGCGACAATCCGGTCGGATGCATCGGTTTCGTCGCGGCACGGGATGGTAACGTAATCTCCCGCTCCGAGAAGAAGGTGGAGGATGTCGTGCAGAGGTGGGTGTTGATGGATGCCAAGATCTCCCAGAGTTTGCTTAAGCTGCCGACCGCATTCCTTGTCTCCGATAAGTGGTGGAAATCTTAGACGATCACCGACCCTTCCCTGACACCGTTTGTGAGGAAGATGGATAAGAAGCTAAAGGACACGAAGCTGACGTGGCCATGCTCATCAGGGAGTTCCTGAAGCCGCACGTCATGCCGCTTCAAGACTGCCCCAGTCCCTGGTGGAAGCTTGGTGGTGATGACGACAAGATCCGCCTGCGCCGAGATCCCCTTATGAGGAGGAGCTAAACAAGGTGTTGCTCTACTTGGCGGGAAAGGACCCGAGTGACCCTCCGGAGGGCTGGCTTCCGCTGTACTGCCGTGATGATGCTGAGGAGGTCGTCGCGGCCATGCATGTCTTCGACGAGCTCGGGTTTGTGCGGCTGGGGTCTTCCTTGCCGCCTACTACCTTGGTGCTTCTCTCCTCCGACGGCCAATCCTCCGAGGCCACCGAGGATGAGGTTGTGGACGAATCCTCTGCCTGGAGCAGAGGGAGCTCCTGCGCGACCTTCCAGACGAGGATGATGATGTCGAGCCCCCAATGGTCGAGGTGTCGCGCCCTCCAGGGGTCACCACAAGGTCTGGGGTGGCCTCCTTGAAGGAGCACAAGCGAGCGGTTGCGAAGAAAAGCAGGACTGTGGTGATTTCTCCGAGCAGCAGCCCACCTTCGCCGACGCCGCCTTAGGTGGCGCCAACCACAAGCTCTCCTGCTCCCAAGAGCTCAGCGCCTACTGCTCCGCCCCAGCACCCACTGCTGAGCATGAAGAGGCGCTACGCCTTTGTCGACCAGTAAGTTTCTCCCTTATCCTTGCTTGTTGGTTCTTGAAGTAGTGTTGAGCGTATTCTCCCATTGTTAGGCAGTAGTCGCCGAAGAAGCAGAAGGAGGGCACAGAGGTCGTCGTGGCTGCAAGCGATGGAGCGACTCCCGCGGCCCTGGTGAAGAAGAATGTTGCAGCCCCCATAGCTCCAGGGGCAACACCAGCTCCGGAGGACGTGGAAGCCCGTCCTCAGGAGGTGTCGGTGCCCTCGGTAGGCCTGACTCCTTCGGCGCCAGTCTTCCCGCGGCTGCTGAGGACAACCAGCCTCCATAGCCCCTGGTCCTTCATGAGGTTGAGATTTCTTCTGCCTTGGCACCGAGGGCGTTGTCGGTGTCAAAACTGGCGGATCTCAGGTAGGGGGTCCCGATCTGTGCGTCTTAGGCTGATGGTAACGAGCGAGGACACAATGTTTTCGAGTTGGGCCCTCTCGATGGAGGTAAAACCCTACTTCCTGCTTGATTAATATTGAAGATATGAGTAGTACAAGAATAGATCTACCACGAGATCGTAGAGGCTAAAACCCTAGGAGCTAGCCTATGATGGTATGATTGTAATTGTGATCGGCCTTCTAAGGACCAACCTCTCCGGTTTATATAGACACCGGAGAGGGCTAGGGTTTACATGGAGTCGGTTATAAGGAAGGAAATATAACATCCGGATCGCCAAGCTTGCCTTCCACGCCAAGGAGAGTCCCGTCCGGACACGGGACGAAGTCTTGAGTCTTGTATCTTCACGCTTCAATAGTCCGGACGATGTATATAGTCCGGTTGTCCAGATACCCCCTAATCCAGGACTCCCTCGGTAGCCCCTGAACCAGGCTTCAATGATGATGAGTCCGGTGCATAGTATTGTCTTCGGCATTGCAGGGCGGGTTCCTTCTCCGAATACTCCAAAGTAATTATCGAACACTTGAATCATGTACGGATCCACAAAATGATCTTCACATGCCACCGTAGAGAGAATGATATTTCACAAATGCAATCTGCTGACAACTTTTTAGAGAACGCGACATGTCATTACGGTCGGGTCATTATTGAACCGTTTTCCTACAACCGATCCACAGCATATTGCGGCGGTTTCCTTGACACGTCTTGTTAAAGCAGAGATCGTGTCCCCTTATCATGGGATTCTCATCAATACGGGTATGGGTAATCCCACCACGCCATCAATCTTGGCGCTTGGGAAGCAAGCGATTCCCAACGGGCAAGTGGGGAGGCGCACCGCTTTCGTTGCCTCTATAAAGGGATAAGAGTTCCCCATTTTTACCCATGCCTTCTTTCTCCTTTGCCCACGCTTGCCCCCTCGACCTCCAGCGCCCAAACCCAGGTCTTCTCCACACAGCTAAACAAGTCCGGAGCAGGAGGCAAGTGGTTGGCCTCCACCGTCAAGGAGAAGCATATCGCCAATCTTTGGGCGGGCGGATACTTGGCCATGAACATAGCGCACCGGCTCTGAGACGTCAGGCGAGTCATTCCGACCGCAGGACCCCACGAGAGGGTCGTGTTCGTCGCCCACTTCGTTCGTGGACTGGGATTTCCACATCATCCCTTCACCCGCGGGCTCATGTACTACTACGCGCTAGATTTCCATGATCTAGCCCCGAACCTCGTCCTCAACATATCGGCGTTCATCGTCGTATGTGAGGCCTTCCTCCGCATCAAGCCTCATTTCGGCTTGTGGCTGCAAATCTTCTGCGTGAAGCCGAAGATCATGAGCGGCCAGCAAGGGGAGTGCGGAGGAGCCATGGTGGGCAAGATGCCTAATGTCACCTGGCTCGACGGCTCCTTTGCGGAAACCGTGAAGGTGTGGCATTCGGGGTGGTTCTACATCACCGAGCCGCGCAGCGCCAACTGGGCAGCGGCCCCCGAGTTCCGATCCGGAACCCCCATGCGGCTCACCTCCTGGGAAAGGAAGGGCCTGCCCTGGGGCAAATCTACAGAGCTGACTGGACTCTAGACCTGCATCAAGAGCATGAAGCACAAGAACATCAAGCTTGTCAACATGATCCAGGTCATGCTTGTTCGCCGGATTCTCCCGTGCCAAAGGCGGGCATTTAACCTGTGGGAGTTCGTCCCAGCCGAACACTAGACGCTTCGGAGGCTATACGACATGACGCATAAAGGCGCATGGAAGGTGTTGTTGAAGGCCTCCAAAGTACCTCCTCCCACATCTGAGGACCGCAGCCTTCAGGCCGCGCTCTTAGTCAGGTGAGTTTTTGGACTACCACCGGATTCGGTTCTTCCCAATATATTCATGGGGGAGTCTTAAGTAACTGTGCGTATTTGCTCAGGATTATGTGGAGACAGCGGAGCAGATTGACTGTCCGGCTCCGCTGCCAGAAGGCCCTGCTGATGCTCTCCTGACGGAGATGCTAGTCCCGGCGCCCTACAAGGTGCCGGAGAAGAAGGCCGAAAAGAAGGCCTCAGGGATCCGAAAGGGTCTCCGGCGTAAGGTTGTGCCGGAAGCCTCGTCCGAAGAAGACGAGCCACACTCCTCCCACGAAGGGGAGGAAGAAGAAGAAGAAGACGCCCCATCCGGAAAGGATGAGGGGCCTGGGGAGGCGGACCAGGGGGACGGAAAAGGCCCTGGGCGCAAGGCCGTCATACCCACGTCATCCGATGACGACAAGACAGATTCCTCCCGTGGAGGCGGGAGGAAGCAAGAAGAAACTCTACCTCCCCACACTGGGGAGGAGAAAAAGAGGAAAGCCAGCCTGGAGGGGGAGGCTGGGCCGTCCAAAAAGGGAAAGGTGTCCCTTCCGGACTACTCCGCCATAGCCTCTCTCAGCGAGGAGGGATGGCTGCTCAGGGGGAAGCCCCTAGCACGATCGTAAGTGTCCGCACTCTATCACGACTTCACTCCATAGCTTTCTTTGTATAACGCCGAACATATATGCAGTCCGGCCAGGGCTCACCCCGAGGTATCTTCTTCTGGGTCCCTGAGCAATTCGGAGATGAATTTGCTCCCGACGGCCACTACTCCTCAGCCTGCGGATGACACGGAGGTGTTGTCCCTAGGGCTCCCAGAGCGGGGGGAGGTGACTCTGGAGATGCCCCAAGGCGGAATTCCAGATGTCGGACACGCGGGGTTCAAGATCCCCGCGGATCGTGCCGATGAGAGCTGCAGCAAGCTGGACTCTCATCCGGATACTGTCCTGGAGCCTTCAATGGCTCCGGATGCGGGCAGGCGGCCCCTCACTAGGGAGGGCAAGCCGTCCATGCCAATGAATTCCGTCACGCCAGAGGCGTCGGATAGTCTACTGGAAGCGCTTCGCGGCGCTTCCATGGATGAGGAGCACCGTAGTCTTATGGGTGCGGTATTGAGGAAGGATTCATCGCCAAGAGCGGGTGACCAAGCGATGTACCGACCTCTGGCGTGCTTTGAGGTAAGTAATAAAATGTATGAAATTACCACCCGATAGGTAGTAGCCTCGATACTCTGTTTGGTGTTGGAAGGAAAAGCCAAGCGGAGGTCGATATAATCCAGGAGTCTAATAATAAATATTCATGTGAATAAGCGGTGTCTTTGCTTGCCGCTTGCCCACTGTCGAGGTTGCCGAACTAAAGCGGGACCTGGAGCAGGCGCAAGGAGAGCTCGACCTCACGAAGATGCAGCTCGAAGAGAACAAGGGTAAGTGATACCCGCTCTTATGTATTTAAGGATAGACAAAATTGGTTAGTCTAACGTGAAAGCGTCGTGACTGTATAACAGGGGCCACCGCCGAAGTGGCGTCCCTGAAGAAAGCGTTGTCCGAGGCCGAAGACAAGGCGGCCTTGGAATTCAAGGAGCGCAAAAAGCAAACTGCTAGAGTGGGCGAGGTAGAGCAAGAGCTCTGGGACCTCGGCAAGCAGTTTGAGTCCGTGGAGCATGATCTGAAGATGAAAGAGGCCGATCTTGCAAAGGCCCTCATGAGTATGAGAGACGCCAAGGACGAAGCCGAGAAGGCACAGCTGGAAATCCAGGAGGCCAAAAAGATAGCGGCGGGTAAGAAATTCTTTATGCAAAGCAAACATGTGGAGGAGGTGTTTCTTTTACTTACCCAAATTCGGAGCTCTCCAGGGGCATTCACAGATCTACCACACAGCGTATCACATGTGCGGAGTTCTACCCTGCCCAGGAGGGAAGCTCAACGGAGAAGCTGTTCTGGTCCCAGTATGCTGGGGCCGAACACCCAATGCCTCTGAGTGACCAACTGAAGCATTTGGTCGAACTCCACAGGGCGGCCGAAGTGGCTATGAAAGATTTCATAGTCCGGATGTGGCCTGGTGAGCCCCTGCCCACTAGCTACTTCGGCCTGATCAAGCGGATGGTGAATGCCTATCTACGGCTTGAAGTGATCAAGTGATCCGTTTGCATTGAGGGTGCCCGTCGGGCTTTTGCCCGCGCGAAGGTGCATTGGGGCAAACTGGATGCGAAGAAGCTGGTGAAGGATGGGCCACCGGAGGGCAAGGCGCATCGCTATCCAGAGAAGTATTACGATGGCATTATGAAGGGCGCTCATCTCGTGGCCGATGAATGTACCAAGGACACAATTTTAGAATGAATTCACTTCTGTCATGCTTGTAATTTAAGGACGAAGTTACTTGAGCTATGTAGCGCTTTTGTTATTTAAAATATTACCTTTTGTGCGGCTGTTTATAAAATTCTGAAAGTAGGCGATCGTTAAACACCTTTACGTAACTAATCTTGGGGAGTTCATGGAAAACCCAGACACTCTTTATCCAAATGTTTGGTCCCTTAAGGAGGTGTCGGGCGCAGCGAACAAGGCAATCGGACTATGGGGCTTTATAACTTTCACTTAGCCATAGAAGTCTACAATTTTAAATTTCAGCGAAGCCCCTAGAATCCGGAAGGCCGAATTGGGGCGCTATATATGCCTAGATCAGACGAAGCCGATTTATCGCCTATAGCGGAAAAATCTTTAAGGATTTTAAGACCTCTCGAACAGCGACTAGCTCTCGCCACATCATGCCGGTCAGTTTTCAGCTTTCTCCAGTGAGGTGCTTGTCACGCCCAATATGCGACCCTATCCAAAAGGAACTCGAAGGTTGCAATGTTTAGAGCTATCAAACAACATGTTACAGGAACATATTATGGCAAACAAAGGCATGGCATGAATCTACTAATTGCATAGATCAAAAGTCCCTTACTGACCATGAGCCAAAAAGGCATAGAAAATATGATGGCACCCATGTAAACATGGCAAGTTATATTACAGATTCATACATGGCAGGAACAACAATAAGTAGGCATGTTGGTGAGCTTGAACCACTCACTACAGAGCAATACATGGCATGGCAAGGCAACCAACAGCAAGAAGGCATGTTTGTGAAGCTATACATGGCAAGACCAAGGTCATAGGGAGCTAGGAGAGTCCAAATGAGGAGCAGTTTTCGCCCACACGATCGTGATCGAACGACCGAGAGCATGGAGGGGGTTTAGATGGGTTTTGGGCCACTTTGGAAGGGGTGTTGGGCCACAACAAAAGAGGCTTTTACGGTTACCCGGTTAACCGTTGGAGTATCAAACGACCTCCAAATGGCACGAAGCTTGACAGGCGGTCTACCGGTGCTATACCAAGGCCGCATGGCAAACCTCGGGCCATTCCAAGAAAGTTTAACACCCGCACAAGAGAAGAGGCAAAAAGGGGGCGCCGGATGACATAGGAGTGCCGGATTGCAAAACGGACAACGGGGAAAATGCTCGGATGCATGAGACGAACACGAATGCAAAATGAGATGCACATGATGACATGGAAAAATGCAACACGCAAACAAATGACATGGCAACAACAGCGAATAACTGGCGGACACCTGGCGCATCGAATCAGGGGCGTTACAACACTCCTCCACTAACAAGAGATCTCGTCCCGAGATCTTAGGACCGAGACGGAGGGGAAAAGGAATGAGGTGAAGCAAGAACTCAAGAGAAGAAGCAAAGAATCGAGAGCACTCGGTTAGAAAAGATGAACGACGAATATGACGAGAATCGAATGCTCATGGAAACAAGATAGACTCTGAAACCACTCGTTCTAACCGGAGTGGTTAGAATGAGAAAAGAAACGAATAAGACTGAAAGGATTTAGGTAGCACTCCGGCTGAAAATGGGAGGATTAGAACGAACTTGAGAGGATGGAATGGTACTTGATGAACTCTTGAAGAATGAATTAAATCATGAAGAATCGCCATGAAGTACTCCCGTAAAATAAAGGATGATGAGATAGAATGAAGGTTGAAAGAATAAGATGAGCCTTGCGATGATTTAGATGGAGGTTCCGACGAAATGGCTGAGGAAATTTGAGCTCCGGAAAAGAAAAGATGAAACACTTGGAACTAGAATTTATTCACCAAGAACAAACTCCGAAGGAAGGGATTAATCACTTGGATGAAATAAGAATAAGATTTATTGTATGCTTATCCTTCATCAAATTAAATTGATGACAAGCAATGGATTTTTGCATACTACTTGTTCTTCTTGAAAAGGATTGAGAAGTGACATATTGCAAACTTGAGAAGGTCTTCATGAACCGCCGGTAGGATTGGAAAGAACGAATGGATTAAAATGATAATCAGAGAAAAAGAATCTTGAACAAACCACCGGAAGAATTCAAAAATGGCTGATGAAAGAGAATGAATCATCGGGAAGAATTAGAAGACAAATATGCTTGAGGGGGATTTAGATGCAAAAGAATAAAGATATCATGAGCTGATTAAAGAACAGTTGAACGAAACACCGGAATAATACTGAGATGAACGAAGGGGAACGAATATAGAATAATTGGAGAACGAATTTAACAAACTTAGAGCGGAGAGATATTCCGAAAAGATGGCCTTCGGATGATCGAGAGAGAAAGCAACTCCCGAATGCTCCGGATGGATGAAAAGAATTTGCATGACTTGAAACAATTTGATAGGATAACATCGAGCTAGCACCGCGAATCTCCGGGGGAATGGACAAGATTTAACAGAAATCTTCTTCGGTCTTCAAATGACGACGAGAAACACCACCAAAATTACTGAGATACTCCGGAAGAATAAAAGCGAAGATCCAACAATGAAAATGATTTGAAATAGATCTTGGAGAAGGCAAGTGACTGATGGGATCCATTCTTACGTCACACTTGAAAGGAATTTGTGAATAACTCCGGGAGAATTTGAAGAGTCAGGTAAGATCCTGGGAAAAGACCTGTGGGTTAGGGCCCACTAAAAGAAAACACCGTTGAAAAGGATTGTTGAACAGGTAGATGATGCACCGGAATGATTGAAATATTTGAATGAGGTGACAACCTCGAATTAATTGGAACAGAGACGAATCTCTTGAGATGTCTTGAACTCCGGAAGGATAAACTGGCGAGAGGCGAACGAGCAAGGAAAACACTGGATCCAAGGAAAAGAATATGTTTAACATGAGTAACTTGAATTGAATCCACCGGAAAAGAAAAAGAGATGAAGAATGTCAAACGAGACGAGAATTCACCGGTTGAAACAATTGAGGGAAGACTGAAGAGGTTCCGTATGAAGGTAATTGATGCTCGAAAGTGGCTTAGGCTTCGGGAAGAAGAGGGTGGGAGGGCGGGAAAAACACAAGCAACTTTAAGGGAAAACCGACGAATATCTTGAAGAGAAAACACCGGTTAAAATCATTGAGGAAAGAAATCAAAGACTTCGCACGAGTAGGAAGGATACTCGATTACGGACTCCGGTTCCAAGAGGAAGAAGGGTGGGTGGGTGGGAAAAAACAACTGAGGATTGAACTCAAAGATGAAGAGGTTTGAGTCGACTTGACGATAAATGCACCGGATGAAAGAGCTGAGAACCAACGATCGGAAAACCAACTGCGTGATCCTAAAGAAAAATTTGAAGGGGAAGAGGAGTAATTCAAAACACCTACGTCAAGATTCCTTACCAGAGCGACGAAGGGGTTGAGGAGTAAAAAGAATTCCTACTCTCCGATATAACTAGACTCCGAAAACACTTTTCTTCTAGACTCAACAACGGCCAAACTACACGATCAATCAAGGGGGGGATCCTAAGGTCGGTCGAGGCTGTGATACCAACTTGTCACGCCCAATATGCGACCCTATCCAAAAGGAACTCGAAGGTCCCACCAAGGATAGACCCGCATATTGGAACGCTTTTGCAAGGTGGATATCATTACATCAACATTACATAATAGATGGGAATACATATATAAGGCATACAATGCCACATGAATACAACATCATACATAAGATCAACATCCGACTATGGATGAAACACAAGCGAAGCTCAAGCGACATCCACCACTGCTAGCCAGGGCTGCCGACACGGAACCTATCCCCGATTGAAGAACAAAGGAAGAAGAGCTCCAAAACAAGCAACATCGCTCTCGCGTCAAGATCATCGCATAACCTGTACTGCTGCTGTTGTTGTAGTAATGTGAAACCCACGAGGACTCAGCAATCCCATTACCATGGGTATCAAGACTAGCAAAGCAATGGGAAAGGAAGGGGTAAAGTGGTGAGGTTGCGGCAGCGACTAAGCATGTTTGGTGGCTAGCATACACAAATGAGGCGAGAAGAGAAACAAGAGCGGTCGTCAACTAGTAATGATCAAGAGGTGATCACGAACTCCTACTTCGTCAAACATAACCCGAAGACCGTGTTCACTTCCGGACTCCGCCAAGAGGAGACCATACTTGGCTACACTGCGGTTGATGCATTTTAATTCGATCGGTGTCAAGTTATCTACAACCGGACATTAACAAATTCCCATCGCCACATAACCGCATGGCACGGCTCTCGAAAGTTTATACCCTACAAGGGTGTCCCAACAGCCCATGATAAGCTCTCGCGATCAACGAAGGATATACCTTCTCCCGGAAGACCCGATCGGTCTCGGAATCCCGGTTTACAAGACATTTCGACAATGGTAAAACAAGACCAGCAAAAGCCGCCCGATCGCCGACAATCCCGATAGGAGCTGCACATATCTCGTTCTCGGGGCACCGGATAAGTCAAGCTACGAGTAAAACCAGACTTGAGTTTCCCGAGGTGGCCCTTGAGTCTAACTCGATTCGGACCAACACTTAGACAAGCAACGGCGGGGGCTAAAATAAAGATGACCCTTGGGTTAATTGCTGCCAAGGGAAAGGTAGGTGGTGGTGAGGCAAATGGTAAAACCAAGGTTGGGCCTTCTTTGGACAAGTTTTATACAAATGAACTGTCGGGGGTCCCATAAATCACCCGACAGCGTTAGGAGCATAAAATCAGGGAACATAACACCGGTATAGCCAGAAACTAGGCGGCAAGAGTGGAACAAAACACCAGGCATAAGGCCGAGCCTTCCACTCTTTACCAAATATATATATGCATTAATTAAATAAGAGATATTGTGATATCCCAACAAAATCCTGTCCACCATGGAGAAATCTTCAACTTCACCATGGAGAAATCTTTTAATAAACTTTATATGTAAATGGGGTGGAAAAATGCATTGCTAGTTGCTAGTTGCAGGTGAAGTTGAAGATTTCTCCATGGTGGGAACCGTGTTATGTTCTGGATTTTATGCTCCAGAAGATTCGTTGGGATATCACAATATCTCTTATTTGGGGAGTAATTAAAATTAATGCATCTATATTTGGAGGTAAAGCTCACTGCATTTGTGGATGGGTTTTGGCTTTGCTGGTCTTGTATTACCTCAAATCCGATTGACTCGATCCCGAGATAGTATATCCTTCGCTGATCGCGAGCTAATCAGCTCTGCGTCCTCGTGGGTTTCACGATGTTATGCGATGATCTTGACGCGAGAGCGATGTCGCTTGTTTTGGAGTTCTTCTTCCGCTTGTTCCTCGATCTAGGGATAGGTTCCGTGCCTAAGAGCTCTCTCCACCCTCTTCTTCCGGGCCTAAGCCTCTTTCAAAGCTGCCCAATATAGGTCTATCCTTGGTGGGACCTTCAGTTCCTTTTGGATAGGGTCGCATATTGGGCGTGATAAGTTGGTGAGGAGCCCCCTTGATTGATCATGTAGTTTGGCCGTTGTCGATTTTAGAAGAAAAACCTCTTGAGTCTTCCCTCGTAATTGTTTGACCGGTGAAATTCTCGTCTCGTTTGACATTCTTCATCTCTTTTCTTTTTCAATCCTCGGTCCCACCCGCCCACCCTTCTTCCTCTTGGATTCAATCGAATCCTTTACTCATGTCTGACCATGATTCTGTGTTTTCCTCAAGATCAAGTGTTTTCCTTGCTCGTTCCCGCCCTCCACCCTCTTCTTCCCTAGTTTATCCTTAGGAGTTAAAGAATTTCGCCCTCGTTCGACATTCTTCATCCTCGCTCCAATTAATTCGAGGTTGTCACCTCATTCAAATATTTCAATCATTCCGGTGCATCATCTACCTGTTCAACAATCCTTTTCAACGGTGTTTTCTTTTAGTGGGCCCTAACCCACAGTACTTTTCCGATGATCTTACCTGACTCTTCAAATTCTCCCAGAGTTATTCACAAATTCTTTTCAAGTGTGACGTAAGAATGGATCCCATCAGTCACTTGCCATCTCCAAGATCTATTTCAAATCATTTTCATTGTTGGATCAACCTCTTCGTTTTTATTCTTCCAGAGTATCTCAGTAATTTTGGTGGAGTTTCTCGTCGTCATTTGAAGACCGAAGAAGATTTCTGTTAAATCTTGTCCGTTCCCCCGGAGATTCGCGGTGCTAGCTCGATGTTATCCTATCAAATTGTTTCAAGTCATGCAAATTCTTTTCATCCATCCGGAGCATTCAAGAGTTGCTTTCTCTCTCGATCATCCGGAGGCCATCTTTTCGGAATATCTCTCCGCTCTAAGTTTGTCAAATTCGTTCTCCAATTATTCTATATCCGTGCCCCTTCATTCATCTCAGTATTATTCCGGTGCTTCGTTCAACTGTTCTTTAATCAGCTCATGATCTCTTTATTCTTTTGCATCTAAATCCCCCTCAAGCATATTTGTCTTCTAATTCTTCCCGGTGATTCATTCTCTTTCATCAGCCATTTTTGAATTCTTCCGGTGGTTTGTTCAAGATTCTTTTTCTCTGATTATCATTTTAATTCATTCGTTCTTTCCAATCCTACCAGCGGTTCATGAAGACCTTCTCAAGTTTGCAATATGTCACTTCTCAATCCTTTTCAAGAAGAATAAGTAGTATGCAAAAATCCATTGCTTGTCATCAATTTAATTTGATGAAGGATAAACATACAATAAATCTTATTCTTATTTCATCCAAGTGATTAATCCCTTCCTTCGGAGTTTGTTCTTGGTGAATAAATTCTAGTTCCAAGTGTTTCATCTTTTCTTTTCCGGAGCTCAAATTTCCTCAGCCATTTCGTTGGAACCTCCATCTAAATCATCGCAAGGCTCATCTTATTCTTTCATCCTTCATTCTATCTCATCATCCTTTATTTTACCGGAGTACTTCATGGCGATTCTCCATGATTTAATTCATTCTTCAAGAGTTCATCAAGTACCATTCCATCCTCTCAAGTTCGTTCTAATCCTCCCATTTTCAGCCGGATTGCTACCTAAATCCTTTCAGTCTTATTCGTTTCTTTTCTCATTCTAACCACTCCGGTTAGAACGAGTGGTTTCAGAGTCTATCTTGTTTCCATGAGCATTCGATTCTCGTCATATTCTTCGTTCATCTTTTCTAACCGAGTGCTCTCGATTCTTTGCTTCTTCTCTTGAGTTCTTGCTTCACCTCATTCCTTTTCCCCTCCGTCTCGGTCCTAAGATCCCGGGACGAGATCTCTTGTTAGTGGAGGAGTGTTGTAACGCCCCGGATTCGATGCGCCATGTGTCCGCCAGTTATTCGCCGTTGTTGCCATGTCATCATGTGCATCTCATTTTGCATTCGTGTTCGTCTCATGCATCCGAGCATTTTCCCCGTTGTCCGTTTTGCAATCCGGCACTCCTATGTCATCCGGCGCCCCCTTTTTGCCTCTTCTCTTGTGCGGGTGTTAAACTTTCTTGGAATGGCCCGAGGTTTGCCATGCGGCCTTGGTATAGCACCGGTAGACCGCCTGTCAAGTTTCGTGCCATTTGGAGGTCGTTTGATACTCCAACGGTTAACCGGGTAACCGTAAAAGCCTCTTTTGTTGCGGCCCAACACCCCTTCCAAAGTGGCCCAAAACCCATTGTCACGCCCAATATGCGACCCTATCCAAAAGGAACTCGAAGGTCCCACCAAGGATAGACCCGCATATTAAGACGCTTTTGCAAGGTGGATATCATTACATCAACATTACATAATAGATGGGGATACATACAAAAGGCATACAATGCCACACGAATACATCAATACAACATACATAAGATCAACATCCGATTACGGATGAATCACAAACAGAAGCTCAAACGACATCCACCCTGCTAGCCCAGGCTGCCGACCTGGAACCTATCCCCTGATCGAAGAAGCAGAAGAAGAACTCCAAATGCAAGCAAACATCGCTCTCGCGGCATGATCATCGCATAATCTGTACCTGCAACTATTGGTGTAGTAATCTGTGAGCCACGAGGACTCAGCAATCCCATTACCATGGGTATCAAGACTAGCAAATCTTAATGGGAAAGGAAGGGGTAAAGTGGTGAGGTTGCAGCAACAGCTAAGCAAATATGGTGGCTAACATACGCAAATGAGAGCGAGAAGAGTAACAAGCGGAACGGTCGTGAAGCTAGCAATGATCAAGAGGTGATCCTGAACACCTACTTACGTCAAACATAACCCAGAAACCATGTTCACTTCCCGGACTCCGCCGAGAAGAGACCATCACGGCTACACACGCGATTGATGCGTTTTAATTCAGGTCTGGTCTCAAGTTATCTACAACCGGACATTAACAAATTCCCATCTGCCACATAACGCGGGCACGACTCTCGAAAGTTTATACCTGCAGGGTGTCCCAACTTAGCCCATGACAAGCTCTCGCGATCAACGAAGGAATAGACCTTCTCCAGGAAGACCCGATCAGTCTCGGAATCCCGGTTTACAAGACATTTCAACAATGGTAAAACAAGACCAGCAAGACCGCCCGATCGCCGACAATCCCGATAGGAGCTGCACATATCTCGTTCTCGGCAACACCGGATAAGCTAAGCGTCACATGTACAAGCGTAACCCAAGTTGCCAAGGGATGGTCCCATACGGTGCTCTAGTTTGGACCAACAATTAGACAAGCACGGCCGGGGGCTATAATAAAGATGACCCTCGAGAAGCGACTCCCAAGGGAAAAGTAGGTGGTGGTGAGGCAAATGGTAAAACCAATGTTGGGCCTTCTTTGGACAAGTTTTATTCAAAGCGAACTGTCGGGGGTCCCATAAATCACCCGACCACGTTAGGAAGCAAAATCCGGGAACATAACACGGTATGGCGGAAACTAGGCGGCAAGAGTGGAACAAAAACCAGGCATAAGGCCGAGCCTTCCACCCTTTACCAAGTATATAGATGCATTAATAATATAAGAGATATTGTGATATCCCAGCATAACCCTGTCCACCATGGAGAAATCTTCAACTTCACCTGCAACTAGCAACGCTATAAGAGGGGCTGAGCAAAGCGGTAACATAGCCAATCAATGGTTTGCTAGGAATGGTGTCAAAGGTTAGAGGTTCATGGCAATTTGGGAGGCTTGAAGAGCAAATGATAGGTAACGCAGCATAGCGATAGAACGAAGCAACTAGCATAGCAATGATAGTAGTGAGATCCAGGGTAGCGGTCATCTTGCCTGAAATCCCGCAAGGAAGAAGAACGAGTCCATGAAGAAGATGAAGCCACGAAGAAGAACCACACGTAGATGAACGAATCCTCACGATCGCAACGAAACAAGAACTATCGAGAAGAAACACACAACATAGTAAACACACCACACATGAACAATGGCATGATGCACAACAAGCATGATGCATGACAAGGCTACATGAAGCTACTCATGGCAAGATATGATGCAAACAAGAACAACACATCAAGGCAAGTTTAAATGAGGCCGGAAACAACATATAACAATTCCGGTAAGTCCTCAGATGCAAATTTCG
Source organism: Aegilops speltoides (assembly GCA_021437245.1). Taxonomy (NCBI): domain Eukaryota; kingdom Viridiplantae; phylum Streptophyta; class Magnoliopsida; order Poales; family Poaceae; genus Aegilops; species Aegilops speltoides. The sequence goes on along the minus strand of CM038142.1, from coordinate 245,845,008 downwards.
AAATTGGTCCAGAACTGAATAAACCTTATGTTCAAGTTGTTAAACAGCAAGTTAAGATGCACCAAGATGATCTACACGAAATTCTAGTCAAGTTACATATAAAGTTCATTAGATTCGGAGCTACGGGCTAGAAGATATGAGCAAAACAAGTTAAGCATGGCATTGATGCAAAAATGCATACAAACATCAAGAAAACACCTCAAAACATGGATGCAACATGATAATATGAAGCTACATGCAAAAACAAGCAAGTTTCATATAGAGCACACTCAAAACGGAGCAACGGTGCAACACATACACTATACAAGTCATAGCAACAATCTGTCCATAACAGCAACTAGGCATCTTACAAGCATGAAAACAATATGCTACAACACCCCAACATAAGAACAAAAGGCATGGGCATGAAGTACAGGTAAAGCATAACAAAACATAAACACTGAGCTATCTCCAGAAACAATTAGAACATGCTCCAAGACACATGGTAAGATTGCAAATAATAACAGTTTCAGGCTTGGCAGAAATAACATCAGGTTGCAATGTTTAGAGCTATCAAACAACATGTTACAGGAAGCTATCATGGCAAACAAAGGCATGTCATGATACTACTAAATGCATAGAACAACAGTCCCTTACTGACCATGAGCCAAAAAGGCATAGAAAATATGATGGCACCCATGTAAACATGGCAAGTTATATTACAGATTCAAACATGGCAGAAAACAACAATAAGTAGGCATGTTCGTGAGCTTGAACCACTCACCACAGAGAAATACATGGCATGGCAAGGCAACCAACAGTGAGAAGGCATGTTTGTGAAGCTAAGCATGGCAAGAGCAAGGTCATAGGGTACATGGATCACTAGGAAAACACATGGGAACAAGTGAACTTAATGTTAACAGGCTGACAACAACATTTTCAAGCAACTTTGGAGCAAGATTACAACATGTTCCAGCAGGCTATAATTGCAACCAAGGGGATGAATGGATATAGCAAGACATGTAGATCAAAACATGTTTATAGGACATCTCCAGATTATGCATAGAATGATTAGTAGCAACATGTTAACATAGCAACAAAATATAACAGAATCTGTCAGGAAAACAGCAACAGCAAGTGCCCTACTTAACAAGCTCGATGCACTCCGCACACAACTCACAAAAATACATGGTTGGCACCACTGGAAAGATGGCATGGCATAGATCAACATAAATGTAGACATCAACCTCATAGGATGCACACATCAATCATGGCAAAAATGACAATTGAGCAAGTTATAACAGTTGCAGCAGATTAACATCAACATGCACTCTTCCAACAGCATTTCGGGCATCAAGATGAGCTCAAATGAAAATGATGCAATGGAATGAAACGAAGTACTCGTTGAGGCAAACAATTTGACATATTATACGCCGAAACGCAGACTCTGATCACGAAGATGTGATCACGAAGAACATGCAATGATTTTGTCACAGGAAAAATGACTTAGGGAAAAAAGCGAGGGGAGATAGGTCAGCCGGATCGATCGGATCTGGCCGGATCAGCGGATGCCGAGTCGAGGTGCTTGAGTCGAGGCGACAGTGGCCGGAGACGGAGGCGATCGGGCGATTGGCTTTGAAAGCGGCGGGTGGGATCCGGGGAGGTCGGGCGGAGGCGCTGCGGCGGCAGCGGTTGCCGGAGGAGGAGGACTTCGGGCGCGGCGGATCCGCCACCGCGGCGGCCGTGGGCGGAAAGTCTGTGGCGACCCGGGCGGGGCGGTGAGGCAGCATGGCGGCGGCGCGAGAGAGAGGCGGACCGGGCCTCTGCTGTCTGCTGCGGGCAGAGCCGGGGCAGTGGAGGGCGGCTTAGAGGCGACGTGGCGGCTAGCGATTCGCCGGGGGACGGCGGCTGGACGTGTCCGGTCCGGTCCGGACATGTCCGGCGCGCGCGGAGGGGAAAAATCTAGGTTTCTGGGGGATCATCCGAGAATTTCGAGGGAGGGGCTATATTTATAGGTAGAGGGAGCTAGGAGAGTCCAAATGAGGAGCGGTTTTCGGCCACGCGATCGTGATCGAACGACCGAGAGCATGGAGAGGAGTTGGCTGGGTTTTGGGCCAGTTTGGAAGGGGTGTTGGGCTGCAACAAAAAAGGCTTTTACGGTTACCCGGTTAACCGTTGGAGTACCAAACGAACTCCAAATGGCACGAAACTTGACAGGCGGTCTACCGGTGCTATACCAAGGCCGCTTGGCAAACCTCAGTCCATTCCGAGAAAGCTTAATACCCACACATGAAAAGAGAGAAGAGGGAGACGCCGGAGGGCATAGGAGGGCCGGATTGCAAAACGGACAACGAGGAAAAGGCTCGGATGCATGAGACGAACACGTATGCAAAATGAAATGCACATGATGACATGATATGAAATGCATATGATGACATGGCAAAGTGCAACACGCAAGCAAATGACATGGCAACGACGGCGAATAACTGGCAGACACCTGGCTTATCGGATCCGGGGCGTTACACCCATCTAAACCCCCTCCATGCTCTCGGACGTTCGATCACGATCGTGTGGGCGAAAGCCGCTCCTCATTTGGACTCTCCTAGCTCCCTATGACCTTGCTCTTCCCATGTATAGCTTCACAAACATGCCTTCTTGCTGTTGGTTGCCTTGCCATGCCATGTATTGCCCTGTAGTGAGTGGTTCAAGCTCACCAACATGCCTACTTATTGTTGTTCCTGCCATGTATGAATCTGTAATATAACTTGCCATGTTTACATGGGTGCCATCATATTTTCTATGCCTTTTTGGCTCATGGTTAGTAAGGGACTTTTGATCTATGCAATTAGTAGATTCATGCCATGCCTTTGTTTGCCATAATATGTTCCTGTAACATGTTGTTTGATAGCTCTAAACATTGCAACCTGATGTTATTTCTGCAAAGTCTGAAACTGTTATTATTTGCCATCTTCCCATGTGTGTTTGAGCATGTACTAGTGATTTCGGGAGATAGCTCAGTGTTCATGTTTTGTTATGCTTTACCAGTACTTCATGCCCATGCCTTTTGTTATTATGTTGGGGTGTTGTAGCATATTGTTTTGATGTTTGCTTGTTTTGGAGTTTTTTTTCTGCTTCTTCGATCAGGGGATAGGTTCCAGGTCGGCAGCCTGGGCTAGCAGGGTGGATATTGTTTGAGTTTCTGTTTGTGTTTCATCCATAGTCGGATGTTGTTCTTGTATGTCGTATTGTTGTATTCATGTGGCATTGTATGCCTCTTGTATGTATCCCCATCTATTATGTAATGTTGATGTAATGATATCCACCTTGCAAAAGCGTTTCAATATGCGGTTCTATCCTTGGTGGGACCTTCGAGTCTCTCTAGGATAGTATCGCACATTGGGCGTGACAGTGCTCGTCCCGAAGAACCAAGACACAATCGCAGTAGTTCTCCCTGCGCTACCTTAGCCGATATAACGGAACGTAAGTTACCAAAACAAGGGAGCCGGGCTAACCCAACTATAGACCCAAGACATGATTCGGAGTTGATGCATATAGTGCTATAAGTTCGGGGTGCCGCACTGTGGAAAGTGTTCGGACTTGTCTTGCCGTATTATGGGGCGCCATAAGAAGCCCCTGGCAAACTGAACATACCAAGGTGTACGGATGCAATATCAAATAAACATTTGCGGGAAAAAGGCTCAAATAAGACTGATAAGCTGACGCTATATGTGATCTCCCATTGATGAATAATACGTTTAAGCGTATGTTTACAATGAATGCATTAAGCGGAGATAAATAGGACTATTTGATATGTCCTATCCAGGGGCAGGACGCGTATAGATAAAAATAGGTATAACGATCGTAAATAGATTCCACCTGGGTATTTCCTTCTGTGCGTGAAGCCTGTTGCCTCCTTGGTTTTCTCCCCTGTATAAGTCCGACGATCCGGCTCTTCTAAAGGGGCTGCCCTAAAGCAATGTCTTGAAAAATAAAAAGGGAGATTTATGAAGGTGTGCTGCGGTGACTCAGTCATTGCTGCACCTCCGCCTGTGCCCATGGTATTTTGAGTGCGTAATTGTGTGCGCGTGTACGAATCTTTGCTGATGGGGCTTGGCGGAGGCGAGCGCTAGTCGCGCTCTTGGCGTGCTGATGATCTGTTGCGGGGTGCTCGGACTAAAGCAGCGGTGCTCGAAGTTGTTGTCGCCGGGTTGGTTTGTCGGAGGAGGCCGCATTGTACTTCCGCCGCGAGGGCTGCAGTATGCTCTTCTGTTCGGAGAGAGCGGTCCATGTTTCCGTTGACAGTGATGACCCCGCGCGGTCCTGGCATCTTGAGCTTGAGGTATGCGTAATGTGGTACCGCATTGAATCTCGTGAATGTGGTTCGTCCCTGTAGTGCGTGATAACCACTGCAGAAGGGGACGATATCGAAGATTAACTCTTCGCTTCGGAAGTTATCCGGAGATCCGAAGACCACTTCCAATGTTATAGAGCCCGTCAACGGGCCTCTACCCTAGGAATTACAACTTTAAAGGTGGTTTTGGTGGGCTTGATCCTTGAAGGGTCAATGCCCATTTTTGCTTTCTTGTGTCTGATAAAGCGAGTTCGAATTTCTGCCGCCATCCATAAGGACTCGCGTGAGGTGAAATCCGTCGATGATTGGGTCTAAGCCCAATGCGGCTGAGCCGCCGTGACGGATGCTAGTAGGGTGATCCCTACGATCAAAGGTGATCGGACAAGCTGACCGTGGGTTGAATTTGGGGGCGACTGGCTCCATCGCATAGACGTCCCGTAGTGCCCGCTTCCGTTCCCACTTGGGGATGTGCGTGGCGTAGATCATGTTGACCGTTTTCACCTGGGGGGAAATTTCTTCTGTCCCCCCGTGTTCGGACGACGGGGCTCCTTGTCATCGTCGCTGTGTAGCCCCTTGTCCTTGTTTTTGGTGTTTATTTTACCAGCCTGTTTGAACACCCAGCAGTCTCTATTGGTGTGGTTGGCTGGCTTGTCTGGGGTGCCATGAATTTGGCACGAGCGTTCCAGTATGTGGTCCAGACTGGACGGTCCTTGATTGTTTCTTTTGAATGGCTTCTTCTGCTGACCGGATTTGGACACACTGAATCCGGCATGGACTGCCGTTTCTTCGGTGTTGTCGCCGTTGTTCCGTCGCTTATGTCTATTGCCATGCGGCTTGCCGTTGCGGATATCCGAAGTGCCGGAATGTGGCGTGGTGCCACTGCGAGCCAACCAGCTGTCCTTGCCCGCGCAAAAGCGGGTCATTAGTGTTGTGAGAGCTGCCATGGACTTGGGTTTTTCCTGACCGAGGTGTCGAGCAAGCCATTCGTCATGGATATTATGCTTAAAAGCCGCTAGGGCTTCGGCGTCCGGACAATCGACTATTTGGTTCTTTTTCGTTAGGAACCGAGTCCAGAATTTCCTGGCTAACTCTCCGAGCTGTTGAGTAATGTGGCTCAGGTCATCAGCGCCCGGTGGTCGCACATATGTGCCCTGGAAGTTGTCGAGGAATGCGTCTTCGAGTTTTCCCAACTGCCAATGGAATTTCTTTGGCGAGCTGTTTAGCCGATGTCGGGCTGGTCCTTTGAGCTTAAGGGGAAGATACTTGATGGCGTGTAGATCGTCTCCACGGGCCATGTGGATGTGGAGAAAGAAATCTTCGATCCATACTGCGAGTGCATTACGCCATCGTATGATTTGATGTTTTGAGTTTGAACCCTTACGAATTCATGATCCATCACTTCATCGGTGAAGCGAGAGGGGTGTTGGCGCCTCATGCCGAGCTATGTAGCTACGCGATTGAATTAGTGCAGGTTCTTGTGTTCGGCTCGGCCGGACTTGTTGATGATGTATCCAGCGTGACGGTCATCGTCGCGCACTGGGGCACGCCCCCGCGATCCGTAGATCGATCTTGGCTGTCCTGCTTTGTTTTCCAGAATATCTTGCAAGTCTTGCCTGTTGCCCTGGGCCGTAGTGTATTGGCGTGTGGGTGCGGGCTGGTATTCGGGCTGATATCCCATTTTATCCCGGCCACGGGATGGCCGATCAGCCGTTTGGCGCTCGAGTCCGTATTCCTCGGCTGCCAGGACTTCAGTCCATCTATCTGTGAGCGAGTCTTGTTCAGCCTGGAGTTGCTGCTGCTTCTTCTTTAGACTCCTCGCAGTGGCAATAAGTCGGCACTTGAAACGCTCCTTCTCCACGGGATCCTCAGGCACGCCGAACTCGTCATCGCCGAGGCTAATCTCGTCTTCGGAGGGGGCATATAGTTGTCCTCCTCCGGGTATCTGTCGATTGCCTATTAAATGCAGGCTGACCTGCTCATCCTCTGTTCGCCTGCTCGGCGGGCTGGTCGAGGTTGTATTCCTCTTGGCACCATCCGGATTGCTTTCCCCTTTGGGGCGGTATTCTTTGTGGCGGGGCTTGGAAGCGGCGGCGGACGCCCATGCTTTGCTTTTCTCCACGAGGGTTATCGCCGTTGCCTCGTCACCATTTGTTTTCTTGAGTGTCCACCATGTATATATCTTATGAGGAGGTGGCCGTCCACGCCCTATGGCGGTGGCTCTGTAATTCTCTGCATAAATCGTCCATACCGTCGATGTCTTGATGTCGAAGTCAAGCACGTCGGTTAAATCATCGACCATGGCAATGAAGTGGGTGGTGTGTGGGAGCGAATTCGCCGTCGCTTTGCTTCCCTCAAGCGGACGTGGATTGGCCCGAGCCTCGACAAAGAGAGAGACTTTAATGAGTTGACATGTCGCCAAAAGGCGAGTCTTTGGAAGATGTCATGCGATAAACTCCATTACGGCACCGGCTGGCTCGGCTGGCTCGAGGGTATGCGGACGGAACCAACAACCGGATCTGAGTCCGGGGCCGATTCTGAGCTTCCCGAGGTGAGACCTGTATTCGGCTCCACCGCCGATGAGTGTGCGGCTTGCGGGGCGGGGTCCACCCCTTCGTCCTTAGGCAATGCAACCTGCTCCGGATTTAGATCCGGGGCTACTGCAGGGGTGATATCCCGAGCATCGTCCGACAGAAGGTCTAAGTCGTGCCCATCGTAACTATTCGGTGCTCCTGGCGCGGGCCCAAATCCGTCGAAGATCAAGTCTCTGCGAATATCTGCCGTGTAGTTCAAGTTTCCAAACCTGACATGGTGGCGAGGGCATAAAGTGTCGATCTGATCCGGATAATGGCGAATTGGCCCTTGATCGCGAACCGCCGAACACGAAGATCTGTCCGGGGAGAAAAGTCTCCTCCTGGACCTTGTTGTTGACGATTGGAGGCGCCATCAAGCCCTGCAGCGACGACACAGAGGAACTCTCAATGAAAGCACCAATATCGGTGTCAAAACCGGCGGATCTCGGGTAGGGGGTCCCAATCTGTGCGTCTTAGGCTGATGGTAACAGGAAGCAAGGGACACAATGTTTACCCAGGTTCGGGCCCTCTCGATGGAGGTAAAACCCTACTTCCTGCTTGATTAATATTGAAGATATGAGTAGTACAAGAGTAGATCTACCATGAGATCGTAGAGGCTAAAACCCTAGGAGCTAGCCTATGATGGTATGATTGTAATTGTGATCGGCCTTCTAAGGACCAACGTCTCCGGTTTATATAGACACCGGAGAGGGCTAGGGTTTACATGGAGTCGGTTACAAGGAAGGAAATATAACATCCGGATCGCCAAGCTTGCCTTCCACGCCAAGGAGAGTCCCATCCGGACACGGGACGAAGTCTTGAGTCTTGTATCTTCACGCTTCAATAGTCCGGACGATGTATATAGTCCGGCTGTCCGGATACCCCCTAATCCAGGACTCCCTCAGGCGTCTCCTCCCTTGCCCAGTGTGTGGCCGAGTCATGGTGTCTCTGCTCCCTCCGGGACCCTGGAAGAGGCAAGGGCGGCGCTGGACCTCCTCTAGGGTGAGCTTCAAGACCCAGATTGTCGTTCTGCGCAGACGCCTGGGGCTGATCTCTAGTTGGCTCAAGGATGATGCGTCTGTCCGCTCGGCACAGGGGCTCATGGAGGAGGCCAGGCGCTGGGGTGGCGCCACGGCTTGTGACTTTGGCGGAAGGAGGCCTGAAGGCTGAGAACCGGTGTCATGCGGTGGAGGCTGATCTGAAGACTCTCCAGGAACAGCGGGCCACCTAGGCCAGCTAGCTCCAGGAGCTTGAGGAGAAGCTGAAGGCCTAGGAAGCTGCCGTCGCCAGCCGAGACGCCAAGGTGAAGAAGACGGCCTTAGAGCAGGCTGGAGAGCACGACTGCCTAACGAAGCTGAAGGAGGAGGCAGAGGCAGCCCAAGCTGCCCTGACCGAGGCCAAGAACGTGGCCGCCATAGATCGCGACACCCTATCCTCTCTCGAGGCACGCTTCCACAAGGCCTAGAAGGCACTCTTTGGATTCGGTCCCTTGGGAAAGGCAGTGGTGACTGAGGGAGTCCTAGATTAAGGGGTCCTCGGACAGCCGGACTATATGTGCATGCCGGACTGTTGGACTATGAAGATACAAGATAAAAGACTTTGTCCCGTATCCAGATGGGACTCTCCTTTGCGTGGAAGGCAAGCTTGGCGATTCGGATGTGAAGATTCCTTACTCTGAAACCGACTCTGTGTAACCCTAGCCCCCTCCAGTGTCTATATAAACCGGAGGGTTTAGTCCGTAGGAAGAGAACAATCATAACCACAAGCTAGCTTCTAGGGTTTAGCCTCTACGATCTTGTGGTAGATCTACTCTTGTAATACTCATATCATCAAGATCAATCAAGCAGGAAGTAGGGTATTACCTCCATCGAGAGGGCCTGAACCTGGGTAAACATCGTGTCCCCCGCCTCCTATTACCATTAGCCTTAGACACACAGTTCAGGACCCCATACCCGAGATCCACCGGTTTTGACACCGACATTGGTGCTTTCATTGAGAGTTCCACTGTGTCGTCACCATAAGGCTTGTTGGCTCCTTCAATCATCAACAACGTAGTACAGGGTGAAGTTTTTCTCCTCGGACAGATCTTCGTTTTGGTGACCGCCTGCTTGAACAACTTCGCAGCCATCTCAGAGCGACCGACAGCCTCGCCCCAGCCATCGGTCAGGTTTGGAAGCTTGAACTACAACACCGACATCCGCGGAGAATTGATCTTCGACGGATTCGAGCCCATGAAAGCCTCGCCCCGCCACCACGATGAACACGACCTAAATTTGTCATGAGATGGTATGCGGGAGATTGCACCTGTAGCCGCACTGGCCCAAGATCCAGAGAAGAGCACGCCAACCGAGGACGGGAGGCTCAACCCCGCCACGGAAGCCGCGGACTCGACGTCGCTAGAGTCGAATACAGATTTGACCTCCAAGGAGGCCTGTGTTATCGGAGCCTCGGACTCGTCTCGATTCTGGAGCTCGAACATGTGAATCCAGCGCCCATCGAGTCGGCGGGCGTCGATCTTAGAGTTCAGCTCCGCAGACATCTACCAACACTCGCCCCTAGGCGACGTGTTAAACTCACTAAAGTCTCTCCTTGTCAGGAGATTCCTGGCCGAACTATGTCCGGCTCGAGTGGGAAGCGGACGACGAAGAACTTCGTTGCCCACCCACCACCCATTTGATAGCCACTGTCAATGATTTGACCGACATGCTTGATTTTGACTCCGAAGACATCAACGGTATGGATGACGATGCCGGAGAAGAACAGGAACCACCGCCCACAGGGCGGTGGACAGCCACCTCCTCATACGATATATACATGGTGGATACACCCAAAGAAGACAATGGCAACGACATACAAGATGCAACTGATGACAAATTTCCTGAGAAGCAGTCTAAGCGCCGACGTCAGCGGCGCTGCTCTAAATCACGCCATGGTAAAAATAGCGATACCGGCACAAGAGAGCAGCACTCCGGACGATGCCGAAGACAATGAAGACCCCGCCAAGCCAAGTTTCGAACAGGCCGAATGGGAAGATGGGCAAGCGAGCCCCAATGAACAGGTCGTGAATGAAGACTCGGAGGACAGCAACTACATGCCTCTCTCCAAAGATGAGGTGAGCCTCGGCGACGAAGAATTTACCATGCCAGAGGATCCCGTCGAGCAGGAGCGCTTTAAGCGCCGCCTTATAGCCACGGCAAGAAGCCTTAAGAAGAAGCAGCAGCAGCTTCAAGCTGATCAAGATCTGCTCACAGATAGATGGACTGAGGTCCTGGCAGCTGAGGAATACGGACTCGAGCAAAGCGCAAATTACTGCCTCAATTCGATGACGAGGCACTGGAGCCAGCACTACCAGCATATAATGCGGCCGACCGACTACCGGGTGGTCGAGACAAAGCGGCAATTCAGCCCGAACACCAGCCGGCACCACATCGCCGAACAAATAGAAACACAACAACTCGGGGATACACACATGACCTACGGTACGACTTGGAGAACAGAGTAGGCCAGACCAGATCGATCTACAGATCGTGGGGGTGCGCCCCAATGCGCAACGACGACCACCGCACCAGTCATAATAAATACAAACCTGTCTAGGCCGAATACCGCAGACCGGATCCATCCAAGCCACGTCGTGACGTAACCCAGCATAGAGGCGCCGCGCACCCCCTATGCTTCACTGATGGAGTAATGGAACATTAATTCCCAGAAGGGTTTAAACCCGTAAACATTGAATCATACGATGGAACAACAGACCCCGCGGTATGGATCGAGGACTTCCTTCTCCATATACATATGGCCCGCAGCGATGATCTCCATGCCATCAAGTATCTCCCACTAAAACTCAAGGGACCAGCTAGGCACTGGTTGAATAGTCTGCCCAAAAACAGTATTGGCAGTTGGGAGAACCTGGAAGATGCATTCATTGACAACTTCCAGGGCACTTATATCCGACCTCTGGATGTCGATGACCTAAGTCATATAATCCAACAGCCCGAAGAGTTAGCCAGGAAATTCTGGACTCGGTTCTTAAGTAGAAAAACCAAATCGTTCACTGTCCGGATACTGAAGCCCTAGCGGCCTTTAAGCACAACATCCGTGATGAGTGGCTTGCCCGACACCTCGGCCAAGAAAAGCCGAAGTCCATGGCAGCCCTCATGACGCTCATGACCCGCTTCTGTGTGGGCGAGGATAGCTGGCTAGCTCGCAGCAACAGCACCTCAAGCAAACCCGGCACTTCTGAAACCAGAGATAGCAATGGCAAGCCCCGACACAATAAACACAAGCTTTGAAATAATGGCGATAACTCCGAGGACACGACCGTCAATGCCGGATTCAGTGGCCCTAAGTTCGAGCAGCGGAAAAGACCATTTAATAGAAACAATCCGGGCCCTTCCATCCTGGACCGCATACTCGATCATCCGTGCCAAATCCATGGCACCCCCGACAAGCCAGCCAATCATACCAACAGAGAATGTTGGGTCTTTAAACAGGCCGGCAAGTTAAACACCAAAAACGGAGAAAAAGGATTGCAAAGCGACGACGACGAGGAACCCCGGCCGCTAAACACAGGGGGACAGAAAGTAAAAACGGTGAATATGATATATGCTACCCATATCCCCAAAAGGGAGCAGAAGCACGCACTAAGGGACGTCTACGCGATGGAGCCAATCACCCCAAAATACAACCCATGGTCCTCTTGTTCGATCACCATCGATTGAAGGGACCATCCGACCAGTACTCGTCACGGCGGTTCAGCCGCACTGGTGCTTGACCCTATCATTGTCGGATTCCACCTCACACGCGTCCTCATGGACGGTGGCAGCAGCCTGAACCTGCTTTATCAAGATACAGTGTGCAAAATTGGTATTGATCCCTCAAGAATGAAGCCCACCAAAACCACCTTTAAAGGTGTCATACCATGTGTGGAGGCCTGCTGTATAGGCAAACCCACATTGGAAATGGTCTTTGGATCCCCGGATAATTTTCAAAGCGAAGAGTTACTCTTCGATATCGTCCCCTTCCACAGTGGTTATCATGCACTACTCGGACGAACCGCATTCGCTCGTTTCAATGCGGTGCCGCACTATGCCTACCTTAAGCTCAAGATGCCCGAACCTCATGGCGTTATAACAGTCAATGGAAATACGGAGCGCACCCTCCGTACTAAGGAGCACACCGCGGCCCTTGCAGTAGAAGTACAGAATAGCCCTCTTAGGCAAAAACTCAATTCGGCAGTAAACCCCCGGACACCATGAAGCACGTCCATGCTATGCTGTAGCAGGACCATCCGGCTCGTTCAGAGCTTAGCTAGCAATTCTGCCTCCGTCCCATTCCTAAGAGAGCGGTGAAATTTGTACCGCGCGTACAAAACTACGCACTTAAAATACCATGGGAATGGGTGGAGGCAATGAGGGAGTCCTGGATTAAGGGGTCCTCGGACAGCCGGACTATATACCTTGGCCGGACTGTTGGACTATGAAGATACAAGATTTAAGACTTCGTCTCGTGTTCGGATGGGACTCTCCTTTGTGTGGAAGGCAAGCTTGGATATTCGGATGTGTAGATTTCCTTCTCTGTAACCAACTCTGTGTAACCCTAGCCCCCTCCGGTGTCTATATAAACCGAAGGGTTTAGTCCATAGGACGACAACAATCATAATCATAGGCTAGCTTCTAGGGTTTAGCCTCTACGATCTCATGGTAGATCAACTCTTGTAATACTTATATCATCAAGATCAATCAAGCAGGAAGTAGGGTATTACCTCCATTGTGAGGCCCGAACCTGGGTAAAACATCGTGTCCCCTGCCTCCTATTACCATTAGCCTTAGACGCACAGTTCGGGACCCCCTACACGAGATCCGCCGGTTTTGACACCGACATTGGTGCTTTCATTGAGAGTTCCACTGTGTCATCGTGATAAGGCCAGATGGCTCCCTCGATCGTCTTCAACGATGCGGTCTAGGGGGAGGTTTTCCTTCCCGGACAGATCTTCGTATTCGGCGGCTTCGTACTACAGGCTAACTCGCTTGGCCATCTGGAGCAGATCGATAGCTACGCCCCTGGGCATCAGGTTAGGTTTGGAAGCTTAAACTATACTGCCGACATCCGCGGAGACTTGATCTTCGACGGATTCGAGCCCATGACAGGTGCGCCGAATAGTCACGACGGACATGACTTTGATCTGCTGTCAGACAGTATTCGGGAGATCGCACCCGTATTGGCGCCGGGAATCAATCTGAAGCAGATCGTGCCTTCCGTGGACGGGTGGATGGACCCCGCCACGGAGGCCGCACACTCATCGGTGTTGGAGCCGGACACTGATTCCACCTCCTGTGAAAGGGGTGTCATCGGACCCTTGGACTCGTCTCCAGCCATAGGATCCGAACCGCGACCTTCTGTGCCTATCGAGTCTGATTGGGCACCGATCATGGAGTTCACTGCCGCGGATATTTTTCAGCACTCACCCTTAGGTGATGTACTTAACTCATTTAGGTCTCTTTCCTTGTCAGGAGATTCCTGGCCAAACTATGTTCGACTCGAATGGGAAGGGGATGACGAAGAAATTCGTACCCACCCACCACCCACTTCATAGCCACTGTCGATGACTTAACCGACACGCTCGATTTCGACTCTGGAGACGTCGACGATATTTACGACGACGCAGGAGAAGAACAGGAACCACCGCCCACTGGGTGCTAGACTGCCACCTCATCATATGATATATACATGGTGGGCACAAAAAAGAAGGCGATGGTGATGATACAACGAAGGATAATCACCTCGATAAGCCACCAAAGCGGCACCGTACACGCCGCTCTAAATCCCTCCACAGTAAAAACAGCGACAACAACGCAAGAAATAATAATACCCCGGATGATTCCAAAGGAAACGACGACCCCAGGGAACCAGCGATGGAGCAGGGTGAGCCACAGGACGGTGAAAACAGTCCAGAGCCGACGTCAGATAACGCTGATCCCAAGGGTGAAATTCAACAACCTGTCTCCGGAGAGGAGAACAGCCCGGACGACGATGCACTCATCATCCCAGAAAAACTCTTGGAATAAGAGAACCTCCATAGAAGACTTATCGCCACTGCGAGGAGCCTAAAGAAGCAGAAGCAAAGGCTTAAGGCCGCGCAGGATACGCTCAACCGCAGGTGGAACAAACTGCTCGACACAGAAGAAAAATACGGCGACGATCGCCACACAAAGAGCTATCCAAAGCGCAAGCTGCTGCCCAAATTCGATGACGAGGCCATAGAGCCCACTCAGCCAAAAATGACCTATCAGCTGGGCCGACCGCCCTGTGGCCGTGATAAGACGGCAAATGATGCCGCCCACAAGTCAGCACACGGTTTAGGAGAGCTCCTGGACAGAAAGTCCGGTATGGCTAGGTCCATCTACGGATCTAGGAAGCGCGCTCTAGCACGGGATCAGAGCTACCGAAACGATCACATTGATCGAGCACCAGCTTGGAATCAGAACCGAACACAACAACCATCGACAGCATTTCACGACACAACGAAATACAGGGGTGCCGCACACCCCCTGTGCTTCACCGATGAGGTGCTGGATCATGAATTTCCGGAAGGATTTAAACCCGTGAGCATAAAGGCATACGACGGAACTACAGACCTTGGGGTCTGGATCGAGGACTTTATCCTTCATATCCACATGGCTCGCCGAGATGATCTTCACGCCATTAAATATCTACCTCTCAAATTAAAGGGACCAGCTCGCACTGGTTGAAAAGCCTTCCCGAAAACTCAATTGGAAGTTGGGAAGAGCTCGAGGATGCATTCAGGGCCAATTTTCAAGGGACCTATGTCCGGCCTCCGGATGCTGACGACCTAAGTCACATAATTCAACAGCCCGGAGAGTCAGCCCGAAAGCTCTAGAACATGTTTCTTACTAAGAAGAATCAAATAGTTGATTACCCGGACGCCGAAGCCTTAGCGGCTTTCAAACACAGTATCCGGGACGAATGGCTTGCCAGACACCTCGGCCAAGAAAAGCCGAGGACGATGGCAGCCTTAACAAGCCTTATGACCCGCTTTTGCGCGGGCGAGGACAGCTGGCTGGCCCGTAGCGGCATCAGCGACCCAAGCACATCCAAAGTCAGGGCTGGCAACGGGAAGCCGCGACGCAACAAAAATAAGCGTCAAAACAATAATGACAGCCCAGAGAACACGAGAGTCAATTCCGGATTCAGGAGCTCTCGATCCGGTCAACGGAAGAAGCCATTCAAAGGCAGCAGAGATGGACCGTCCAGCCTAAATAAGATTATAGACAAATTATGTCAGATTCACGGCACCCCCAAAAAACCTGCAAAACCACAACCACAGAGAGTGTTGGGTTTTCAAACAGGCCGGCAAGCTGAATGCCGAACAAAAGGGGAGGGAGACGCCAAGTGAAGACGAGGATGAGCCTCGTCAGCCGAACATTGGACGACAGAAAAAATTCCCACGAGAAGTCAAAACAGTGAATATGATTTACGTAACTCACATTCCTAAGAGAACGCGCAAACACACACTCAGAGACGTATACGCTGTTGAGCCCGTCCCCCACAAATTTAATCCCTGGTTGGCCTGCCCGATCACCTTCGATCGCAGGGACCATTCGACTAGTGTCCGGCACGGAGGATCGGCCGCCTTGGTGCTCGACCCAATAATTGACGGATACCATCTCACACGAGTCCTCATGGACGGTGGCAGTAGTCTAAACCTGATATATCAGGACACTGTCCGCAAAATGGGGATAGACCCTTCAAGGATCAGCCTAAGTAACACTACCTTTAAAGGAGTAATACCAGGCGTTGAGGCCCACTGCACGGGCTCTCTAGTACTAGAGGTTGTATTTGGTTCCCCGACAACTTCAGAAGCGAGGAATTAACCTTCGACATCGCTCCATTCCGGAGTGGCTATCACGCACTACTCGGACGAACGGCCTTCGCTCATTTTAATGCAGTACCACATTATGCCTACCTCAAACTTAAGATGCCCGGTCCATGTGGCGTCATCACAGTTAGCGGAAACACAGAGCGTTCCTTACGCGCAGAAGAATATGTGGTGGCTCTAGCAGCCGAACACTGAGCGGTCCCTCCAACCAGGACTAATGGCCGGTCGTCAAGACCACGGACACGGTTAGATGATTCTGGCGCTCGACCTAATGTAACAGCCTAGTTGGGATTTCCCCATAGAAGATGCTAGGGGCTGCTCGCAAAAAGATCCCATAGTTTGGCTCGACCCTATCAATACAATAGCATATCACATTTTTATGGTTCATTCAGATTAACGAACACCTCGCATGAAGCCTTTGACCTGGGGTTTTTTATTTTACAGATGATCATCGTGCTACACCCTTCCAAGATATGGCATAACGGAGATAAGGCGTAGACGTGCAGCAGGACCCGCACAAAGGTTTCTTTTTAGATTAAGACCGTGCGTAAACCTTTTTAACATCTCTTGTTGCTTCTTCCCCTCCAGAAACTTTATACAACCGGGAGGGATACTGGCGTTTTCGGCATTTTTGTCACACCAGACTACTGCTCATACCTGGAAACTCGGGGCTTATTGTTAGGGGCGTTATTCAGCCCAGCGCACATCATAAAGTCTGAATACCTTGGGGAGTGTTCGGCATCGCGAGTTTGTCCTTATATGCATCAGCTCCGAATCATGTCTATGGTCAAATGTTGGGTTTGCCCGGCTCTCGTGTTTTGCTACCTTATGTTCCGTTCTATCGGCTAAGGCGGCACTGGGAGAACTACTGCGATTGTGCCCCGGTTCACCTGGACGAGCACCTCGATAGAAAGCGAAAACTAAGCTGTCATGATCTGTGTGAGACTGGTCAACCACTCGATGACCCAGCGGAATCTTTGCGATTCCTCCGCATTAACGAAGGACTGGTTTCCTGGTCAAGTACATACGCGCACCATATTAGGCTAAACGCGAAAGTACCAGGGGCTATATAGTAACCCCACCATCAAACTCATATTGCTAAGTGAAAGTGTTAAAGCTATATAGTCCGATTGCCTGGTTCGCCGCGCTATCACCTCCTTAACGGACCAAGATGTTGGATCAAGTGTGACTACGCGTTTTCTCAAACACCCCCGCATTATATGCGTGGGGACTGAAGCCGACGACTGCAAACTTTCAGGATATATATATACATAAACGGCCGCACATGAGGCATTATAATACTTTCGGGCAAAAGTATAAAAACAGCCTTTATAATCAAAATAACATTGTCTTTACAATCGCGATACATGTCATTCAAACATGGCACTCTTCGAGCACTAAGCCTCTATTAAACGGGTGTGCTCTAAGACTTCTTCGAAATAGTGCTCGGCCGGGTCCTTGCCGTCCGCCGCACTCCAGGTTGCAATAGTGATGGCATCCATCCTAGCCCAGCATGTTTTAACACGGGCAAGAGTCATCCGCGCACCCTCTATGCACGCCGACCTCTTCACAGCATCGATATGCGACACAGCACCAAGGAATTGTTGCACCAATCCAAAATAGTTTTTCGACCTTGGTCCTTGTGGCCAAAGATGATCCATGACAGACCTCATAGCAAGCCCGGACAACCTGTGGAGTTCGGCCCATGCGGCTTTCTTTTCATTCAATGGCAGCGGACACGTCGGGGCACTGAACTGCGACTAGAATAACCTCTCAGCCTTATGGTCCTTCTGATCTTTGTAAAACTCGGACGCATCAGCAGCACTCTTTGCCAGGTCCGCGTATGAGTCCGCCGCACTCCACAACTGATCCAGAGGGGCATACTTCGGATCTCCGAATTTCATCCGCAACAGATAGGGCTTTCTAGCTACGATATCTCCGGCCTCACAAAGCTCCTCCCTCATCCCCCTCATTTCAGAGTGGGTTTCCTTGGCTTCCTCCAGGGCCTTCTTCAGGTCAGCCGCTTTTGCTTGATTTTCCTTTTCAAGGAGCTCACGGCGGTTGGCGGCATCTTCTAGTGCGGTAGCCATCTGGGCAATCTTTTCTTTGCTCCAGCGATCAGCAGCCTGTTCGGCTCTTAGCTCCTGACCGCCCTCAGAGCGGCCGCATCACTTATCCGGGCTTGCTCCTTGGCTCGGGCAAGCTCCACCCGAAGGGTCTCCAGGGCAGCAGCTCCATCTGCAGTCACAGCATATTACAGATACTAGCATCATGCTCCTCTTAAAGATTTGTTGACAAGATGAATATACATACCCTGGGCCTCGTCAAGCCGCTTGTTAACAAGCATGATGTCGGCATCGGCCACGTCTAGTTGCCGCTTTAGTTCGGCAAAATCAGCAGATCAGTCGGCCGCCGGACCCTCAGCCACCTGCACATAAAGCAGCGCAATTAATAACAGAGATTATGATCCTCTATTCGCCATGTTGATGGCAACCAGAGTCTCAGGGGCTACTATCTATATAGAGCACACTTAGCATGTGCGAAACCATCAAAAATACATTTTTTGCGTACCTCAAAGCCTCATAGTAGACTCGTAAAAGCTTCGTTCAAACCGCTTTTTGCGGATGAAATCCTCTCAACTACCGTGCCCATTAAGGCACGATGCGTCTCGGAGATGGCCGCTCACTCCAGAAGGCCAATTAGGGTGTCCGGCTGTGTGCCGGACAATCTCGGACTCCTCCTGAAGCTCTCCTTGGGGCGAATATTCGAGACTCAGGCGGCGAAGTGTCAACCGGCCTTGGTGGATCAGGAGAAATCCTCCGTGACGACACTTCGGGGTCGTCCGCCCCATGTGACGGGGAGGCAGGGGGAGGCGACTCGCTCCGTCATCTCCGGGGGAAGATCCCCGAGGACGAACTCTGTGGAGAAGGGCTACGAGCCGGACTACAACAAATATGTTTCGGTCATTATCCTTAGAAAATAAACAAGGTATGTCTACCAAAGTGCTCTTTCACTTATGGCTCGGTGGAGGGCCGGTCCCCTTGTGAGGTCTTCTTCCCTCGCTTAGAAGCCTCCGTTTCCAAATCTTTGGAGGCGGCCCTTTTCTTACCTTGAGAAGGGATTTTAGATTCCCCTCCCCGATTATCCTCCTTCACGGAGGCACCTACTCCTCCAATCTGGATGTGTAAAAAATGAGGCCCATATGTGGCTTCTCTATTCCTCCCCTCGTCTTCGCCTGATGGCACCTAGTACAGCGCGTGGTCAAGCATCCTGGTCAACAGAGGATTCGGCGAGCCTTCGGGAAGAGGGGCCGGACACCTAATCCTCTCCGCCTTCTTCAGCGAGTCCTAGCGAAGAACAATTTTTTAGAATGATGTTATAATAAACATAAAGGATGGTGTGTTCGGCAGCAGAAGTATTTACGGGGGTATCCGGACGGTTACAATTGAGACCCACATCCTCAGTGGTGTCCGGACACTTTATTCGCGATCCGAAGAATAACTCGTACATCTCTTTGAGCGTCATGCCAAAGAATTGTTGAATAGTTTGCAGTCCTTCTGGGTTGAACTCCCACATACGGAGAGGACGATGTTGGCAGGGCAGGACTCGATGAACCAGCATCACTTGCATTATCTTGGCAAGACTGATATCCCTCTTGAGAAGGTCTCGGGTGCGGCTTTGCAATGTCGGCACGTCATTAGCCGGCCCCCAGTCCAGCCCTTTGTTGACCCATGACGCCAGTTGTGGTGGAGGGCCCGGGCGGAATGCTGGAGCAGCCACCCGCTTTGTACCTCGGGGCCCGGTGATGTAAAACCACTCCCACTGCCATAAATTAGAAGTCTCCACAAAAGAACCCTTTGGCCATGGGGCGTCGGCGCCTTTGCTTATTATAGCGCCTCCGCACTCCGCGTGACGCCTGTCGATCACCCTCGACCTCACATTGAAGGTCTTGAGCCATAGGCCGATGTGTGGGGTGATGTGGAGGAAGGCTTCACACACGACGACAAACGACGAGATGTGAAGGACGGAATCCGGAGCTAGATCATGGAAATCTAGTCTGTAATAGAACATGAGCCCTCTTACGAAGGGATCAACGCTAAAACCTAGCCCTCGGAGAAAGTGGGAGATAAAAACAACGCTCTCATTGGGTTCGGGAGTGGGGACGACCTACCCTGGAGCAGGTAGCCTGTGCGGAATCTCGGCGGTGAGATACCTGGCCTCCCTAAGCTTCTGGATGTGCTCCTCTGTGACGGAGGAGGGCATCCATCCGCCTTGATTGGATACGGACATGGTCGAAGGACCGAAGTGCTTCAGCTTGAGCCTTGGGTGTTGGAACTCGAGGTACGGGAGGGGAAGGATTGAGTGTGGAAAGAAAAGGACAGGCCTTGGGCCCCCTTTTATAAAGAGGACGAATATCAAGCGTCCCCCGCGTGACCGTTTGGGACTTGCCTAAAATCGAGGAGTCATATTAAACAAACATGGTTGGGTTACCCACACATGTATTGATGATAATCCCGTGATAAGGGGGACACAATCTCTGCTTCAACAAGACGTGCCAATAAAACCACCTCGCAGCACGTGTAGTGGCTGGTTAGGCTGGTTATGAAAACAGTTCAAATAAAGACCGGACCATGGCGTGATATCATAACAGCTATCGGCAATTTAGATTTGTGGAATATTATACTCTCTACGGTGGAATGTGGAATTTGTTTTGTAGAGCCAGACACGATCCTTGTGTTCTAATTCTTCTATGGAGTATTCGGACAGCTGGACTATATACCTTGGCCGGACTGTTGGACCATGAAGATACAAGATTGAAGACTTCATCCCGTGTCCGTATGGGACTCTCCTTTGCATGGAAGGCAAGCTTGGATATTCGGATGTGTAGATTTCCTTCTCTGTAACCAACTCTGTGTAACCCTAGCCCCCTCCGGTGTCTATATAAATTGGAGGGTTTAGTCCGTAGGACGACAACCATCATAATCATAGGCTAGCTTCTAGGGTTTAGCCTCTACGATCTCGTGGTAGATCAACTCTTGTAATACTCATATCATCAAGATCAATCAAGCAGGAAGTAGGGTATTACCTCCATCGAGAGGGCCCGAACCTGGGTAAAAGATCGTGTTCCCTGCCTCCTATTACCATTAGCCTTAGAGGCATAGTTCGGGACCCCCTACCCGAGATCCGCCGGTTTTGGCACCGACAGGCACCGCTAGACCACGGTCCACAATGCGGCTCAAACGCTCCTAGATCTGCATACCTTCAGTTTTTCTCTTACTTTCAGATTTCTTCTCTTCTCGAGGCCTTTTCTGATAAACCTGCTCATCAGACCCTTAGCGGGACGGATACACCAAGAAAGCTAGGGGCTCGGGCGTCCAAGGGAATACCTAGGTGGTCTTTGCTAATGATCGCCATACCTGCTTTAACTACCCGCACGCAGCTCGCTCTTGGTCATGGCATGTTAAATAGCCTTATTTGCTTATTACACTGCTCATACGCCTTGACATATTAATCAAATCACAATGGCAGTATTTGCATTTTTACTGACTTCTCCTTGTCTACTTATTTTTCATCGCAACCGTACATTTTGGTATGCCTTAATTCGCCAGGGTTCATTGTACCCCATAACACGGCAAGAAAGTCCGAACACTCTTACAGTGCACTTTGGCACCCCAAACTTATAGCATTATATGCATTAGCTCCGAATCATGTATTCGGTCAACAGTTGGGTTACCCGGCTCCTGTGCTTGCTACCCTACGTTCCGCTATATCGGCTAGGGTAGTAAAGGGAGAACTACTGCGATTGTGTCGGTTCTTCTGACGAGCACCTCGAGAGAAAGCGAAAACTGATTGTCATGATCGGCGAGAGCTGGTCACTGTTCGAGAGGTCACAAAATCATAACGATTTCTTCAGCTATGTCGATAACTAATGCATCGTGTGATGGATCGGTTTTTATCCGATCAGGTGATTTCTAATGCCCCAAGTTCGGTCTTCCGAACACTAGGGGCTGTGCCTACCTTTCTTTTGTCAAACTCCTATGGCTAAGTGAGGGTGATAAAGCCTTATAGTCTGATTGGTTGGTTCGTCGCGCTAAACACCTCCTCTAAGGACCAAAAATCTAGAGTAAAGAGTGTTTAGATTCATCCCGAACACCCCCGTAATTCCTCGTAAAGAAGCGACGGTCGCCAACTCTCATCATTACTTTAAAAACGGCCGCACAGGAGGTAATAGTTCGAATAACAAGCATTATTTTACATAACTTGTTTCATATTACAACATAGGATAACACACATCCATTCATGGGAAGATAATATCCTTGGAACACTACTCCGCCACAAGGCGGGATCCCTTCAGGACACTGTCATAATACAGCTTGGGCTTGCGATGCTCTTTCCCTTTGGGCGGTCCCTCGGTCATTAGCTTCACAACATCCATCTTTTCCCAATGCACCTTGGCACGGGCAAAAGCCATTCGCGCACCTTCGATGCAGACCGACTGCTTGATGGCATCCAACCGAGGACAGGCACTAACCAGCCGCTTCACGAACTTGAAGTAGCTGCTAGGAATAGGTTCGGCAGGCCATAGCCAGATAATCAAACCTTGAGGGCTAGTTCGGCCGCCCTATGCAGCTCGACCAGCTATTTCAGCTGATCGGTAAAGGGTACTGGGTATTCTGGCGCAAGATATTGCGACCAGAATAGCTTCTCTGCAGAGGTCCCCTCTTCGGCTCGGGAGATTGCTCGGCATCAGACATGCTGCACGGCAGATCCACAAACACCCCTGCAGAACTCCGAATCCGGATCAGTAAACGAAATCTTTCGTTCGTAATTTCTCTACATAATAAAGGCCTTACCAGCGGCGATCTTTCGGGCCTCCTGGATTTCCTGGAGGGCGCCTTGCGCTTCGGTCTGGGCATCGTGTGCGGATTGGCAAGCCTTGGTGAGTTTGGACTCTTGGTCCTTTATACTCTGCTCCAAGGTCTTGCACTTCCCTATGGCCTCTTGGAGCTCTTGTTGAACTTCAATGACCCGAGCCTCGTGGTTCTCACGAGTGGCCTGCTCCTTGGCCGCCCTTTTCTCGGCCTCGGCTACCGCCTTCTTAAGAGCCTCGACTTCAGTCGTCGCTCCTATTACATACCATGACATTTTTTCAGTCAAAATAACCACTCACATGTATTCAAATACAAACAACGTTATCCCATACCTTGGTTATCCTCCAATTACTTCTTTACTTGGCCGAGGTCCTTTTCGGCCCGCTCCAGTCTCTGCCTCAGTCCGGAGACCTCCGCAGTATGAGCGGTTGCAGCTAATAGCGACGCCTGATCGTTCACATAGATATTTCCTAGTTAGTTGATACGTTCCGTCGTATCTATAATATTTGATTGTTCCATGCCAATATTATTCGACTTTCATATACTTTTGGTAACTTT
This sequence comes from Aegilops speltoides, assembly GCA_021437245.1. NCBI lineage: Eukaryota > Viridiplantae > Streptophyta > Magnoliopsida > Poales > Poaceae > Aegilops > Aegilops speltoides. The sequence goes on along the minus strand of CM038142.1, from coordinate 245,821,782 downwards.
TTATATTATTTTTGGGACTAACATATTGATCCAGTGCCCAGTGCTAGTTCTTGTCTGTTGCATGTTTTATGTTTCAGAGAAACCCCATATCAAATGGAGTCCAAACGGTATAAAAACAGATGGAGAATTATTTGGAATATTTGTGATTTTTGGGAAGTAAAATCAACGCGAGACGGTGCCCGAGGTGGCCACGAGACAGGGGCCCACGCCCACTCCAGGTGGGCGCGCCCCAAACCCTCCTGGGCCCCTCGTAAGGCAGTTGATGCCTTTCTTTGGCCGCAAGAAAGCTAATTTTTGGAAAAAGATCTGGGCGAAGGTTTCAATCCAATCAGAGTTACGGACCTCCGGATATAAAAGAAACGGTGCCAAGGCAGAATCCCAGAACGCAGAAACAGAGAGAGACAGAGAGACAGATCCAATCTCGGAGGGGCTCTCGCCCCTCCCAAGCCATGGGAGCCAAGGACCAGAGGGGAAACCCTTCTCCCATCTAGGGAGGAGGTCAAGGAAGAAGAAGAAGGAGGGGGGGCTCTCTCCCCCTTGCTTCCGGTGGCGCCGGAGCACTCCCGGGGGCCATAATCATCACTGTGATCTTCACCAACACCTCCGTCATCTTCACCAACATCTCCATCACCTTCCCCCTTCTATATTCAGCGGTCCACTCTCCCGCAACCCGCTGTACCCTCTACTTGAACATGGTGCTTTATGCTTCATATTATTATCCAATGATGTGTTGCCATCCTATGATGTCTGAGTAGATTTTCGTTGTCCTATGATTGATGAATTGCTATGATTGGTTTGAGTTGCATGTTTTATTATTGGTGTTGTCCTATGGTGCTCTTCGTGTTGCGCAAGCGTGAGGGATTCCCTTTGTAGGGTTTGCAGTATGTTCATGATTTGCTTATGGTGGGTGGCGTGAGTGACAGAAGCACAGACCCGAGTAAGTAGGTTGTTTGCGTATGGGATAAAGGGGACTTGATACTTTAATGCTATGGTTGGGTTTTACCTTAATGATCTTTAGTAGTTGCGGATGCTTGCTAGAGTTCCAATCATAAGTGCATATGATCGAAGAAGAGAAAGTATGTTAGCTTATGCCTCTCCCTCAAATAGAATTGGAATAGTGATTACCGGTCTAGTAACATAGTCAATTGCTTAGGGACAATTCCACAACTCCTACCACCACTTTTCCAAACTCACTATATTTACCTTATTGCTTGTTTATCTAAACAGCCCCTAGTTTTTAGTTACGTGCTCTTTATTATCTTGCAAAGCTATCCAACAACACCTACAAAGTACTTCTAGTTTCATACTTGTTCTAGGTAAAGCGAACACTAAGCGTGCGTAGAGTCGTATTAGTGGCAGATAGGACTTGAGAGAATTTTATTCTACCTTTAGCTCCTCGTTGGGTTCGACACTCTTACTTACCGAAAGAGGCTACAATTATCCCCTGCACTTGTGGGTTATCAAGACCTTTTTCTCGCGCCGTTGCCGGGGAGTCATAGCGTGGGGTGAATATTCTCGTGTGTGCTTGTTTGCTTTATCACTAAGTAATTTTTATTTGTTGTTCTTAGTTGTTCTCTATCTTTAGTTATGGATATGGAACACGAAATACCAAAAAAATTAGGTGTACTTGCTACTCATAGAGATGGGGAACCTCCTAAAACCCTCGATGCTCGTTATGTTCAAGATATTATGTACTACTTTGATAATCCTGAGAAAACCCCATTCAATTATGTTATGGTAGACACGTTGGATCAACGTGAATACTTTAGGGATTATCGCTTGACACAAAAAGGGAAACTATTATGGGATCTAATTCATATGTTACGTTGGTATGCTCTAGAATGAAGGCTCCACACCTTCCCTTTTCATGCAAATTTAATGATAATGAAACCTTAGCTTCTTATGCTAATTGTATCTATGATTACTACGATGTGGAACAAATAGAAGAATTTGTTGCTTTTATGGGTGCGCATGAGATTGAATCTATGTTTAAAGCGTTTGCCGATTTTGATGATTCAGTTTATAGACCAGAAAATTTTGCTATACTTAGATATTTCTATGAAAATTATGAATATAATTACAATATTGATGCATTTACTGAGAAAGTCTCCGCTGTCCAAGAAGATACTAATATTTTGCAGGAAGCTATGGAAGAAGAAACCGATGAAATTGTGAGCTCATTGGATGAAAAAGATGACGAGGAGAGCGACGAACAAATGGAGGAAGAGCGGATTAGCTACCCGTGCCCACCTTCTAATGAGAGTAACCCTCCCACTCGTACATTATTTAATGTCCCTTCGTTCTTACCGAAGGATGATTGCTATTATGATTGCTATGATCCCGTTGATTTTCTTGAATTAACCCTTTTTGATGATGCTTGCTATGCTTGTGGCCAAGATGCCAATATGAATTATGGTTATGGAGATGAACTTGCTATAGTTACTTATGTTAAACATGAAATTGTTGCTATTGCACCCATGCATGATAGTCCTATTATCTTTTTGAATTCTCTCGACTACACTATATCGGAGAAGTTTGTGCTTATTAAGTATTATATTGTTTGGTTGCGTTTTACTACTACACATGATGATTTTGATAGATACAATATGCATGTGCTTGCTGCTCCTAATAGCAATTATTATGAGAGAGGAATTATATCTCCACCTCTCTATGTTTCCAATATGATAAAATTGCAAGAAACTACTTATACTATGCATTGGCCTTTACTATGTGTGCATGAATTGTTCTTTTATGACATGCCGATGCATAGAAAGAGACTTAGACTTCGTTGTTGCATAATCTATGTTACTTTGTGCTCACTACTAAATTACAAATCATTGTTAATTAAAATTGGCTTTGATATACCTTGGGATCCGGGTGGATCCATTACTTGAGCACTATGTGCCTAGCTTAATGGCTTTAAAGAAAGCGCTGCCAGGGAGACAACCCGGAAGTTTTAGAGAGTCATTTATTTCTGTTGAGTGCTTTTATATAGTTTAAAAACAAAAAAATAAAGAGGGGAACCCAAAAACTTTTCAAAAAGGAAAGTGAAAGTGAGAAAGACAAGCATTGTTGAAGTGGGAGCTAGCCTTGAACTTTGTTCATGCTCACGGAAACTTTGCGAATCTTGATTACAGAAACTTTTCAACAAAAATAATTATCCCCTTGTACAATTCCATTGTATTATAAAAATAATGTGCCAAGGTTTGCCTTTATGATGTTTACAATGCTTGTTGGTTTGTACGGTGGAGGACAGAAACTTTGGCTGTAGTACGCGATTTTACAATTTTAATTGGAACGTCAAATGGTTCTGATTCCTTTTGAACTGTATTTCTGTACAAGTTGTTTATTTTTCCTAATTTTGGTAGAATTTTTGAGGTACCAGAAGTATGGTGAATGTTCAGATTGCTACAGACTGTTATGTTTTTGACAGATTCTGTTTTTGATGCATAGTTTGCTTGTTTTGATGAAACTAACAATTTATATTAGTGGATTAAGCCATGGAAAAGTTATATTACAGTAAACACAATGCAAAAATAAAATATGAATTGGTTTGCAACAGTACCTAGAGTAGTGATTTGCTTTATTTTACTAACGGATCTTACCGAGTTTTCTGTTGAAGTTTTGTGTGGATGAAGTGTTTGATCGAGGCGGTCACGATATGAGGAAAAGGAAGAGAGACAAGAGCTCAAGATTGGGGATGCCCAAGGCACCCCAAGTAAATATTCAAGGAGACTCAAGAAACTAAGCTTGGGGATGCCCCGGAAGGCATCGCCTCTTTCTTCAACAAGTATCGGTATGTTTTCGGATTCGTTTCGTTCATGCGATATGTGCAAGTCTTGGAGCGTCTTTTGCATTTAGTTTTCACTTTTATTTTTTGCACCATGCTGGTATGAGATAGTCCTTGGTTCATTTATAGAATGCTCATTGCACTTCACTTAAATCCTTTGAGTATGGCTTTATAGAATGCTTCATGTGCTTCACTTATATCATTTGAAGTTTGGATTGCCTGTTTCTCTTCACATAGAAAACCGCCATTTGTAGAATGCTCTTTTGCTTCACTTATATTTGTTAGAGCGTGGGCATATCTTTTGTAGAAAGAATTAACCTCTCTTGCTTCACTTATATCTATTTAGAGAGATGACAGGAATTGGTCATTCACATGGTTAGTCATAAAATCCTACATAAACTTGTGGATCACTGAATATGATAGGTTTGATTCCTTGCAATAGTTTTGCAATATAGAGGTGATAATATGTGGGAGGTACTAGTAGATGGTTGTGTTTATTAAGGATGTTGGTGTTAAGGTTTGTGATTCCCGAAGCATGCACGTATGGTCTATTAACTATGTAACCAAATTGGCGCGCATTGTATTTTGATTGTTTATCTTTGCGTGAAGGTCGGGGGCGCGCGATGGTTAACTCCTACCAACCTCCCCCTAGGAGCATGCGTGTAGTAATTTGTTTCAAGGGCTGATAAATTTTTGCAATAAGTATGTGAGTTCTTTATGACAAATGTTGAGTCCATGGATTATACGCACTCTCACCCTTCCATCATTGCTAGCCTCTTCGGTATCGTGCATTGCCCTTTCTCACCTCGAGAGTCAGTGCAAACTTCGCCGGAGCATCCAAACCCCGTGATACGATACGCTCTATCACACATAAGCCTCCTTATATCTTCCTCAAAACAGCCACCATACCTACCTATCTTGGCATTTCCATAGCCATTCCGAGATATATTGCCATGCAACTTCCATCATCATCATATACATGACTTGAGCATTCATTGTCATATTGCTTTGCATGATCCTAAGATAGCTAGCATGATGTTTTCATGGCTTGTCCGTTTTTTTGATGTCATTGCTATGCTAGATCATTGCACATCCTGGTACACCGCCGGAAGCATTCATATAGAGTCATATCTTTGTTCTAATATCGAGTTGTAATATTGAGTTGTAAGTAAATAAAAGTGTGATGATCATCATTATAGAGCATTGCCCCATGAAAAAAAGAAAAAAAAAGAGAGGCCAAAGAAGCCTAAATAAAAAAAGGGGGCCAAAGAAGCCCGCCCAAAAAAAAGAAAAAAAGAAAAAGAAAAAGAAAAGGGGCAATGTTACTATCCTTTTACCACACTTGTTCTTCAGAGTAGCACCATGTTCTTCATATAGAGAGTCGCTTGTGTTGTCACTTTCATATACTAGTGGGAATTCTCATTATAGAACTTGGCTTGTATATTCCAACGATGGGCTTCCTCAAATGCCCTAGGTCTTCTTGAGCAAGCAAGTTGGATGCACACCCACTTAGTTTCTTTTGTTGAGCTTTCATACACTTATAGCTCTTAGTGCATCCGTTGCATGGCAATCCCTACTCCTCGCATTGACATCAATTGATGGGCATATCCATAGCCCATTGATTAGCCGCGTCGATGTGAGACTTTCTCTTTTTTTGTCTTCTCCACATAACCTCCACCATCATATTCTATTCCACCTATAGTGCTATATCCATGGCTCACACTCATGTATTGCTGAAAGTTGAAAAGGTTTGAGAATACTAAAGTATGAAACAATTGCTTGGCTGACACCGGGACAGGCATGAGGGGTACCTTGTGTTAAGAAAAGGGAGCATACAAGACTATATGATTTTGTAGGGATAACTTTCTGAAGCATTGATATTTTGAAAGACATGATTGTTTGTTGGGATGCCCTAAGTATTATTGTTTTTATGTCAAATGATAGACTATTGCTTTGAATCACTCGTGTCTTAATATTCATGCCATGATTAGACTTATGATCAAGATTATGCTAGGTAGCATTCCACATCAAAAATTATTATTTTTATCATTTACCTATTCGAGGACAAGCAGGAATTAAGCTTGGGGATGCTGATACGTCTCCATCGTATCTATAATTTTTTATTGTTCCATGCCGATATTATTCAACTTTCATATACTTTTGGTAACTTTTTATATTATTTTTGGGACTAACATATTGATCCAGTGCCCAGTGATAGTTCCTGTCTGTTGCATGTTTTATGTTTCGCAGAAACCCCATATCAAACGGAGTCCAAACAGGATAAAAACGGACGGAGAATTATTTTGGAATATTTGTGATTTTTGGGAAGTAAAATCAGCGAGGCGGTTCGAGGTGGCCACGAGACAGGGCCCACGCCCACTCAAGTGGGCGCGCCCCCACCCTCTGGCCCCTCGAAGGCGGTTGATGCCCTTCTTTGGCCGCAAGAAAGCTAATTTTGGAAAAAGATCTGGCGAAGGTTTCAATCCAATCGAGTTACGGATCTTTGGATATAAAAAAAGCGGTGCAGGCAGAATCGAACGCGAAGCAGAGAGAGCAGAGAGACAGATCCAATCTCGAAGGGGCTCTCGCCCCTCCCAAGCCATGGGAGCCAAGGACCAGAGGGGAAACCCTTCTCCCATCTAGGGAGGAGGTCAAGGAAGAAGGAGAAGAAGGGGGGCTGTCTCCCCCTTGCTTCCAGTGGCGCCGGAGCACTGCCGGGGGCCAACATCGTCACCGCGATCTTCACCAACACCTCCGTCATCTTCACCAACATCTCCATCACCTTCCCCTTCTATATTCAGTGGTCCAATCTCCCGCAACCCGTTGTACCCTCTACTTGAACATTGTGCTTTATGCTTCATATTATTATCCAATGATGTGTTGCCATCCTATGATGTCTGAGTAGATTTTCGTTGTCCTATGATTGATGAATTGCTATGTTTGGTTTGAGTGGCATGTTTAATTATTGGTGCTGTCCTATGGTGCTCTCCGTGTCGCGCAAGCGTGAGGGATTCCCACTGTAGGGTTTGCAATATGTTCATGATTTGCTTATGGTGGGTGGCGTGAGTGACAGAAGCACAGACCTGAGTAAGTAGGTTGTTTGCGTATGGGATAATGGGGACTTGATACTTTAATGCTATGGTTGGGTTTTACTTTAATGATCTTTAGTAGTTGTGGATGCTTGCTAGAGTTCCAATCATAAGTGCATATGATCCAAGAAGAGAAAGTATGTTAGCTTATGCCTCTCCCTAAAATAGAATTGCAATTGTGATTACCGGTCTAGTAACATAGTCAATTGCTTAGGGACAATTCCACAAGTCCTACCACCACTTTTCCACACTCGCTATATTTACCTTATTGCTTCTTTATCTAAACAGCCCCTAGTTTTTATTTACGTGTTCTTTATTATCTTGCAAAGCTATCCAACAACACCTACAAAGTACTTCTAGTTTCATATTTGTTCTAGGTAAAGCGAACACTAAGCATGCGTAAAGTCATACCAGTGGTAGATAGGACTTGAGAGAATTTTGTTCTACCTTTAGCTCCTCGTTGGGTTTGACACTCTTACTTACCGAAAGACGCTACAATTATCCCCTACACTTATGGGTTATCATTAATCTCCTGCGAAATGTATTTGATCCTCTATCCGGCTTTATTTTCAAAACATCGAACAACGTATCAGGGGCTACTATCTATAATATGACAATCTTTTAACTTCATTACTTATCTCAAAGCCTGTTAGAAGGCTGGTGCAGGCTTCGGTCAGCCCGCTTTTGACGGACTGAACCTTCTCAACCACCGCACCCATAAGGATACGGTGCTCTTCAATGATGGAGGCACCGTTTCCGACCCTGCTGCGCTGCCGTGCCTTTCTGCTGCTGGAGGAGAGCCGTCTCTCTACCGACGGCACCACTGAGACTGCCCTGCACGCCGCCCGCGCCCTGGCCAACAACAACAACAACACCCCGGGCGGCGGCGGCGGCCCTGGGAATGGTCCTCCACGTGGCGGCGGGGGACGCTACAAGGGCAAAGGAAGGGCCAACAAGTCCGGCGGGGGGCAGTTGTCCCACTCCGGCGGGGGTGGGCATGCCCAACGCCCTCCCGCCCCTGCAGCTGCACCGTGGACCGGCATGGTTCATGCCTGGCCGATGCCGTGGCGCGCCCACGCCCCAGGCGCGGGCATTCTCGGCCCTCGTCCTGGCACGAGCACGCCGTTCATGGGCACGCGCCGCACCATCTTCTTTGGCGCTCGGGCATTCCTACTGGCGCCTCCGTGGTCTGCAAAGACGAGGTCAGTGCCCCCACACCCGCTCTATGGCTCCCCCAACACCGGTCTCTACAACCCGACCGTGCCTGCATGGGACCAGGGCGCGCTGATCCACGCCCTCAACTCCATGATGATGCAGCAGCAGCAGCAGCAGCCACCGACCGCGGACTGGTACCTCGACACAGGTGCGACGTCGCACATGGCCTCCTCGTCCGGTATGCTTCCTCTTCCTTCCCCCATACTTCATCTTGCATTGTTGTCGACGACGGGACCACGCTTGCGACAACGCACACCGGCCACACCACCATCCCAACCTCTGGCCCCCCCATCTCCCTCCGCAATGTTCTTGTCTCCCCATACCTCATTCGAAACCTGATCTCTGTCAAAGCTTTAGCCCGTGATAACCCATTGAATGTTGAATTTGATGATTTCGGTTTCTCTGTCAAGGATCGAAGAATGAAGAGGGTGATCCTCCGCTGTAACTCGGACGATGACGAGCTCTACCCCATGTCATCCGCGCCCGCTTCCCGTGATCACCACGCGCTCACCACCACCACCCGCGATCTGTGGCACCAGCGTCTCGGCCATCTAGGTGGAGATGCCCTTGGCCGCACTCTCCGCCTCACGGGTGTCGACTGTGACCACTCCGCCTCCGGTGTCTGTCATGCGTGTCAAATAGGGAAGAGCATTAGGCTCCCGTTCAGCTCCTCTGAACATGTATCTTTCTTTCCGTTTCAGTTAGTGCACTGTGATGTATGGACCTCTCTCGTGCAGAGCAACTCCGGTTGCCAATACTATCTACTTATCCTCGATGACTATAGTCACTTTGCATGGACTTTCCCTTTGCAACACAAGTCCGATGTTCTTCCCACGATACGCACGTTCTTCGCCTTCGCTCGCACTCACTTCAACCTTCCCATCCTCATGATCCAAACAGACAACGACAAGGAGTTTGAAAACGCGGCCTCACGCGCTCTCTTCTCCTCGCTCGGCGCCCAGCTACGCATGTCCTGCCCTTACACATCACCGCAAAACGGACGGGCAGAGCGTGCGCTTCGCACCCTTAACGACATCACGCACTCGCTCCTCGTCCATGCCCACATGCCATACTCCTACTGGGCCGAAGTGCTATAAACAGCCACTTTTCTCCTCAACAGATGGCCGTGTCGTCCTCGCCAAGATCACTCGCCATTCTTCCTGCTCTACGGCGCCCAACCTAACTACACCGCACTGCGTGTGTTTGGTTGTCTGTGCTACCCGAATCTCACAGCCACAACTCCGCACAAGCTAGCACCACGCTCCGCGTCATGTGTCTTCCTCGGGTACTCGCACGAGCACAAGGGCTACCGGTGTCTCAACCGTGCCACTGGGCGCGTGGTGACCTCGCGGCATGTCGTCTTCGATGAGGGCAAGTTCCCTTTTTGCGCCAACACGAACGTTCAAACACAACCAGATGCATCCCTCCTCGACGACCTGGCCACCCTCCCTTTCGTCCCACAACAACCCAGGACTGTTCGCCCATCTACTCCCATCATCGTGGACGCGCCCACGCCCGCGCCAGCGCCTGCTGCGATGGCAGCCCCCACATCGTCCCCTCCCACACCCGACCCAGGATCTGTCCTCACCGCGCCCACGACATCCGACACAACGTCACTAACCTTAGCCCCCCCCACACCTGTTGCCACACCTGTTGCCTCGTCGGCCACTCCTGCTGTCGGCGCCTCCCCTGCCTCGCCACCATTCTCGCCACCGCCTTGCCGCCGCACCTGCCCACTCCCAACACACCCCATGCAGACGCGTGCACAAGCCGACAAGTTTCTTCCTAACCCTAAATATCACCAGAACCTCACAACATCCACTACACCTGATATATCCCCGATCCAAAAACCGTGTGTGCCGCCTTGCGCGATCCTTGTTGGTTGGCAGCAATGCAGGTGGAGTACAGGGCCCTCATGGAGAACAAGACCTGGAGGCTTGTACCGCGGCCGCGCGGTTCCAACATCGTCACCGGCAAGTGGCTGTTCCGACACAAGCTCAAGGCCGACGGCACGCTCGAACGCTACAAGGCCAGATGGGTGGTTCACGGCTTCTCCCAACGCCCTAGCGTAGACTTCGACGAGACCTTCTCACCGGTCATCAAGGCGGCCACGATCCGCGTCGTCCTCACCATTGCAGCATCTCGTCGGTGGCCTGTGCATCAAATGAATGTCAACAATGCCTTTCTGCATGGCCACTTGACGGAGCAGGTGTCTTGCCGGCAACTTTCTGGCTTGGCCGTCGACGAGGCTCACCCGGACCCGCGTCATGCGCTCGATCTCTCCTCTACGGTATAAAGCAAAGCGCCACCGCGCTGGTTAGTTAGCGTTTACGCTGCGTTCGCCCCCAGCATCGGCTTCGTCACCTCTCGGGCGGACCCGTCTCTGTTCGTGCTCAGCAACAACGACGGTGCCGCCTACCTCCTCCTCTACGTCGACGACATTATACTGGCTGCTTCGTCGACTGCGCTTCTTCGTCAACTCCAGCACCGGCTCTCGACGGAGTTCTTGATGAAAGACCTCGGTCCACTTCACTACTTCCTCGGCATCGCCGCCACAAGCACGGCTGACGAGTTCTTCCTCTCTCAACGGAAGTACGCCGAAAAATTGCTCGAGCGTGCAACCATGCAAGCCTGCAAGCCGATCTCGACTCCTGTTGACACCCGCTCGAAGCTCTCCGCGACAGATGGCGCGCCGGTGCCCGACGCCGCGGAATACTGTAGCCTTGTTGGCGCTCTCCAGTACATGACTATGACGCGCCCCGACATTGCCTATGCAGTTCAACAATGCTGCCTGGTGATGCATGACCCGCGCGTCCCACACATTACGCTGGCGAAGCGGATACTACGCTATCTCCGGGGTAGCACCAGCCATGGACTGTGCCTCCAACCAGCCGCCTCCCTCGACCTTGTCGCCTACTCTGACGCCGACTGGGCCGGATGTTCGGACACGCACCGCTCCACCTCCGGCTATGCCGTCTACCTTGGTGATGCTCTGGTGTCCTGGTCCTCCAAACGCCAGGCCACCGTGTCCAGGTCGAGTGCGGAAGCCGAGTATCGCGCCGTCGCCAACGCCGTCGCCGAGAGCTGCTGGATACGCCAACTCCTCGCCGAGCTCGCAACGCCTCTGAGCAAGGCCAGCATTGTCTTCTGCGACAATATATCCTCCGTCTACATGGCTGCCAACCCTGTGCATCATCGCCGAACCAAGCACATCGAACTTGACATCCACTTCTTCTGGGAGAAAGTGGCCCTCGGCGAGCTGCGCGTCCTACATGTGCTAATGAGCCAACAGTTCACCGACGTTCTCACCAAAGGGCTCCCCACGCCGGCGTTCGAGGAATTTCGGTCCAGTTTGTGCATCAGGCCGCCCGACGCTCAAACTGCGGGGGGGTGTTAGCAGTTAGCCAGTCTCTCCCTCTCGTCTCTCTCCTCCGTGCGTACATACTGCATGCGATCGCCCACGATCCATGCATGTAGCCACGACCTGGCGCTCTGCGCCTCTGTTGTAACCTGAGCTATATATACGAGTGTATAGATCGGAGAGCACCCAAGGTGCGATCTCCTCTCCCCATATCATTCTACAAAGGCGACAATGCCGGCGAGCAACGGCGGCGCAGCAGGGCTCAGGATGCGACAGAGGGATTGGGGAATAGGCTCACGGTGAGGCTGCAAGGGCGCGGGATCGAACGGTGAGGCTGCAAGGGCTTCGAGAACGAGCTCGACTCGACCGCGGCGGCGAGGCATAGCGAGGCGCTGGCTGTGTGCATGAGCGCGTGTGTTGCGCATCACGCAGGAGCACGGAGGCGGACACTTGCGAGGAGATCTGTGGTACGCACGCGGGCATGCGCATGTGCAGGAACTGCAGAAGCTTGCGACCATGGCCACGAAACACGGCCAGACATGGGGCTGCGGTGCTAGGCGAAGTGGGGGCACGGGCGTGCAGCATGGGCATGGGACGCCACCTGTGCGTGTTGTGGATGTGTGGGCGTGGGCGGGAGAGGCGTGCATGAGTGTTGCGAGCGGGTGGGAACAAGGGGAAGACCCCATGGTTAGAGCACCTGCTCTGACCGTGGATGAAGAAGCTACAATGAGCAGGGTGCAGGTGCGTGGGTACATGCAGAGGAGTGGTGCTCGGGTGCGTGAGCCCGTTGAGCAGTGGCTTGTGTGCTTGCACGGATGAGCGTGCATGCGTGTCCGTGGGAGCAGGCGGAAGAGAGATGACGCTCGTGGCCATTCCACAGCAGAGCATGGTGGCTGGGGGGTTTGGCATGGATGGATCGGCTCCTAAGCGGAAGAATACGAGGCGGAAGAAAGGTTGGGCGACGCGGCTGCTCACCTAGTGCCCACAGGACATGAAGTTGTGGCCGTGGAGATGGAGAAGACGGCGCGACGACGCGCGGGACTTGCCGGTCTTCGAGTCCGAGAAGAAGATGAAGAAGACGGGTCAGGGCGGACGATCCAGGGGCCGTGGCGACGTGTGTGTGGAGGCAGGGGACGGAGAGGGACTTGATGGTCCTCTCCACGGCGGCCGAGAGGGTCGGAGGCGTGGTGAAGAGGCTACCCCGAGCTCGAGCTCTTGCTCGCTCGGGTCATGACAGGCGCGGCGACGGCGAGGGCGTGGAGTCTTACCTAGGCGTCGGCGAGGGAAGGAGAGGGGTGGACGTAGACGAGGGAGGTTGGTACTACAGGTTCCAACGCACCCCCCGCCAACCGCCCCCCGCGTCGCCCCCGCTCGGGCGACTCGGGCGGGATCTGAAACCCTAGCCGCTGGGGGTCCCCATCCTTCCTCCCCTCCCTCCGCCGCCGCCGAAGGACGCAGCCAGCGATAGCCCGGGGCTGATGGCGGTGGCGGGGGTCTTCCCTCTTGCCTACGCCGTGGGGGCGGCGCAGAGCCCCGCGATGTGGGTGGAACGACCGATCTGGCCTGGCGGCGCGGCGGGCCTGCTTGGCTGGCGGCTGGCTGCCGCGCAAGGGCGGCGATGGTGAGGGTGCGGCAGCCGGCTCTGCCTCGGGCAGCGTGGCGGTGTTCGGTGGCGGCGGCCCGGTCTGCGGCGACACACCATCTGACCTTGGATCGGCGGTGGCGGCATGGAGGGCCTGGTGGTTGGGTTGGTACCATGCGGATTGTGCCCTACGGACATATCTGATCTGGTCGGTGCGGCCTGCTCGATGTGCGGCGGCTCAGATCGGGGGCGACCCGTGCACACAATACGTGGTGGAGGTTCTTTGAGCGGATCCGGGTGAAAACCTTGTGCTCGGCTTGATGCCAAGACCAGCGTTGGTGGCACCCTTTTGTGTCATTACCTTCTTGAAGGCATCGCCGTGGAGAAACTCTAGACTTCTATCCGCTACCTCCGGGGGAAACCCTAGATCAGTTGATCGGATGACGGCGGCGCGTTGGTGTCGTTTCCTCCTTGGGGGCGTCATTCTTGGAGGTGTACATGGGATCGAGGGACCAGCGGGCGCCTTTTTTTGGTGGAGCGGTGCTTCATCCTTCACATTGATGACGTGTGACACCCCCGATTCAATCGTACACTAATCATACACGCAAATGTGTACGATCAAGATCAGGGACTCACGGGAAGATATCACAACACAACTCTAGACACAAATAAAATAATACAAGCTTTATATTACAAGCCAGGGGCCTCGAGGGCTCGAATACAAGCTCGATACACAAGAGTCGTGAAGCAACAATATCTGATCTGGACATAAGTTAAAGAAGGATGCCTTAAGAAGGCTAGCACAAAAGCAACAACGATCGAAGAGGCAAGGCCTCCTGCCTGGGACCTCCTAACTACTCCTGGCCGTCGGCGGTCTTCACGTAGCAGCATCCATCTGGCTCCAGGGATCCACCATATGGTTGCATCAACCAGAAAGAAGAAGGAAGGGGGAAAAGGGGTAGCAAAGCAACCGTGAGTACTCATCCAAAGTACTCGCAAGCATCAGATCTATACTAAGTATGCACTGGTATCAAATGGAAGGTTTGTATCTATGGACTGAACTACAAAATGCCAGAATAGAGGGGGAAGGCCTAGCCTATCAAAGACTAGCATCTTCACGCAGCTCCGAGCATCTTGCAGCATGTAGAAGAGTAAAGAATAGCAGTTTATAATTATCAAACATGTTGTAACATTAATGCCCAGAGATCCTTCCTCGACTCCGTGCGAGAAAGCAATCCCGGAGCCACATATCTTAAGTATCCATTTGTAGTTGTATAAGATCAGGATATAAGTCTGAACTTCCATTACCGTGGACATGGCTATTAATAGATAATCTTCCCTGCAGGGGTGCACCACGTTTGCCAACATGCTCGATCACGTTGGCCGGACACACCTTTCTGGGGTCAATGCCCGGCCTCGGAAGATCAACACGTCGCAGCCCTACCTAGGCTCAGCAGAGAGGTCCCCGCCGTTCTACCTCCTAAGCACTCCGGGGTCTGGGCCCATCGCCCGTTGCACTCCGAGTCGTTGCGAGCAGGGCGGACCAGGCTCCACCACTACAGGATGGTGCCGGCCCAGCCGTGCCGCACTGCTGAACTGGACGTCTGACAAAGCTTCGGCTGATAATGCGATGTCGAGGCCCATAACTATTCTCACGTGGAGGTTGGTGCGTAAAGGCCAGAAGCCAACTCAGAACAAATACCCAAACCATAGTGTATTATTAGCTTGCGGAGACGAGCAGAGACTCACGATCGAAAGTGACCCCATCGCCCCGTCTCGTGGACTTAGGACAAGGGCCTGGAATGCCCGGCCATGCCACGTAACCAACTTGCGGGTGCTCTCCGGGCCCGCCCGACTTCCACCAAGGTCTCAAGTAAAGTCATTGTAACCATGTGTCCAGACATCAAAAGGAAAACCCGAGGAATCACCCCCGGTGGATTCCACTCAATGTAATCATCAAGGTGAACGTAAGAGGGACCACCCTCGAGGTTCACTCTTGAGGTGTTGAACGACAGAGCCGTATCGGGAATGGTGAAAGAGGAAATCACCCTCGATGACCATGACCGAATAGCTACACTACAGAATTATCATCAGGAGTGCATTATGAGGGACCACCCTCGGCACTCGATAGTAGCTCTGCAGAGTCGAGCAACAAAAGGGGCATGATGTGATGTGAGCTGTCGGGCTCTGGTCATCGATCACGTCGATCGAGGCATCGATGATGAAGCAGGGGCAACAAGGACAAGTACTGGGGGTCACTGATGGATCACTAACCAACCTATACTAAGCAGTTTAGGATAAGCAGGTAGGTAACAATAGCAGGTACAAAAGCAGGTTATGCATGAGAATAGGAGCAAACAATAACAGTATCAAAATCTAATGCAAGCATGAGAATATAGAATGGGCGATATCGGGATGATCAAAGGGGGGGCTTGCCTGGTTGCTCAGACAAGAAGGAGGGTCATCGTCGACGTAGTCGATCACAAGGACACCAGCATTGATCTCGGGGTCTACCGGAGAGAAGAGGGGGAAGAAACAGTAAATACATAGCAGGCAAGTGCATAACAGGACAATGAGCGAGCTAGGCGTGTTATAGCATGGCGCTAAGCGATCTTGGCGGGGAAACATCCAGGAAAGTTTTCCCGGTTCCGGACGTCTGTTGGACAGATGAACCGAAGGGGAAAAGTTGCAAGTTTGGTATGCTAGGGATGTGTGGCGGGTGAACAGACCGCGCATTCGGATACGTCTCGTCGTTCTGAGCAACTTTCATGTACAAAACATTTTCATCCGATTTACGGATTATTTTATATGATTTTTCAAAGATTTAAACTTTTTATCAAATTATTATTAAATATAAAAATGGGGTTATTGCATCAAGCATAGCGTCATCATGGCGTCGTGATCAACTCTTGACTGATTGATTTGGTCAAGCAGGCGATGGGGCCCATTTGTCATAGGCACATTTAACTAAACAGGTTTAATTAGACTAATATGCAATTAGGTTAATTAAACATAATTACTTAGTGTTAATTAACATAATTTATTAATTAATTAAATTTTTTTTATTTTTATTTATACATATTCTTTTGTTCTTTTTTTTTAACGAGGGCCCCACTTATAAATATTACGGAGGCCATGCGGAGTTAACGGCGCAGGTGTTACGAGGCTGCGGGCGTGGCGCCCGTGCACCCGATCGAGGCAATAGGGAGCACCGGTGAGGCCGTAGCCCGGGGCTGGCGGGCGAGCTCGCCGCCAGCGATCCTGCAGTGGAGGCGAGCCTTGAGGCGGTAGCCGCGATGGCGTGGTAGGCGTGAGCCTTGAGCCTGAATCAGCATCGCATGGGCGGGCTGGCGTAATGGCGGGGGCTTGGCTGCAAGCATGGCGAGCATGTCTTGCCAAGCCTTGATGGCGCTTCGGGGCAGGAGAGAGAGGGAGATGGAGAGAGAGGGCGCTCACGGCCGTTGCGAAGTAGGAAGTCGGCGAGGCTCGACGGAGCCGACGAGGGAGAGATGAGGAGGCGAGTGGCGAGTGGCGATGGGTGGGCGTCGGCCTTAGGCGCCCGCGGTTGTCGGAGGAGAGGCGGGAGCAGCGGTGACGAGGCCGGCAGCCGTCGGCGTGGGCCACAGCGGTGGTGTCGGGAGGCTCGGTGAGGGGGCCTTAGCGGCAGTGGCGTCGGGCCGGCGTCGGGATGGAGTGGGCGGCGGGCGAGAGGGGCGGGCTCCTGCACGGGCGAGTGCCTAGATTGAGCGGGGAGGCGGGCGCTGCCCGATCCAGATCGAGGCGAAAGGGGTGAGGCGTGGGGAAGCGAGGGGGAGTGGCCATCGGTTAGGGTTTCGGTGCAAGGGGGCCATATAGGCCGGGGAGGTCTTGAGGTGGGCGGCTGGTTGGTCCAAGGCCGGTGGGCGAGGCCTTTGGGAGAGAGGCCTCTCTCCTTTTTCTTTATTTATTTTTTTGTTTTGTAACTTTCTCCAAATTTTGTATAAAAAAGTGCCAAATAAGCTTTGTTGACTCCAAAACTTGTCACATAAATAGTAGCCAAAGTTTTGAGCTAGCACCCAAGATTTCAAGTGGTTTGGAAAAACATAAACATTTGTTTATTTGAGAAAGGCTAATTTAGGAGTTGTTGGAGAACTTTCGATATTACTAGGGATTAACTTGTGAGTCAAATGATGTTGGTTTCTACATGACAATTATTTAGTGAAAAATTGCAACATCTCAAACATTTTTGTTTTCATGTTTGACAAATTAGAATTTTTGACTTTAACCTTGGATTTGAATTAAAATGGTGATTAGGATCAAGTGAGGATTAGCAACAGCAATGTGATGTCATGGCACCATTAACAAGGGATTATTGTAGCTTAATTATCCGGGTGTCACAATTCTCCTCCACTACAAGAAATCTCGTCCCGAGATTTAAGGGGTTGAGCAAGGGGGAAAGACTCGGGAAGGATGGAGCTCAACGCAAGATAGGTACCTAGGGGCTATCTCAGTGAATGTGGCATAGAGGCATCTCTCGAGTTGAAATTCAAGAAAGTCATCGAGAGCAAGGTAAGGAGGTGTAATAAGAAGCTTCAACCGGGTAGGCAATCGTTCGTTGCCTGAAACAGAGGGTGAAAGGGGTTCAGTGCATCAAAAATAAGTATTGCATCTGATAGTAGAACAGATCACAAGAAGGTGGCATCGTGAATTGCATACAGAGCCAAGCGTGAGGAACAATTTTGGAAGACACAGATGTACAGGAGAGTCAGGTTTCGATCCTGTGGAACTGTGGGTTATGGGCCCACCATGTGGGTTAAAATCAAGAAGGCATTACATTTTGCACGGTCATGACAGCAAGGCAGGTCAGAGGACAACTTGTCAGTTACTTTGGCAACAACGTTGGTACCAAGAGGCGAGGGACGAAGAACCATTTTCACCTTTCGTTAAGGCGAAGCGGACCAATAGGCAAAGTTCTCGTCCATCGGTGGCTACCGGAATGTCATCATCAATAGTAACAAGGTCTTACTGACAGAGTTTGTACACCGAGGTGTTTATATAAGCAGCGAGTTATCGCTGCTCAGATATGTTAGTTTATAAGAAAGGTTAAACAAAACAATGGAAGGGGAAAGTGTAGACTCGAATCAGTTATCGGTGTTCTCGAGTGTCTAAATACTCATAACCCGTGGAAAATTGGAATCGGCGAGAAATAATAGTTGATCAAGAACTCATGAGAAGTTATGTAGTTCCATGATATTCTCGAGATAACAGAGGGTAACACTCAAAGGTATATCAACGTAGAGGTTGAACAGGTGCAACAATCTAAAGAAGACAAGTACTTTAACTTGTCCGATAAATGGATCAGACAAGAACAATATGGTCGGAACCACGATTGCAAAGGACCAAACATAGATACAAGATGGACTTATCACAAGTGGATTATTATTATAACAAGAAGCTTCCATGATAAGTTCCACATCGGGTCTATGGGCATGAACACAAAGGTTCAAGGTCGACTCCCACTTCTCTAATGCACAACTTTCCATTTACTTCTCGTCTTTGACAAAGTTGTAGAATTGAAAATTTAGCCAAAGAAACGCCAGTAGATATAACCCGCATAATCTTCGGGTTCACACAGATTAGGGAAGGCGTAGGCTCAACCCACTTTGGCATTTTAGGAACATATACCACAAACTTCACGAGTAAATAACTCAAGCCTGGAAGTAGAGTATGCTTAACAAGAGCGGGGGATACAATTTACCAAAAGCATTATGTATCCGAGGAAAGGATCACAAGGTTACTGAATATGAAGGACGTTGTCGGATAAAATCCACAAAGGATCTGGTGGTCCACAAGGGATCTGATGTGAGCAATGGTACTCAACCAGAAGAAGAATGAATGCAAGGAGGTCAGATTATAGAAGCAACTGACTAATTCAGAGTTCAAAAGCAAAGGAATTACGATTTCCAAAATCAAGGGATCAGAAGCAAACGTTCTGACCAAGGATGGTTAAGTTGGATAGACTTAGGGCACAATCGATGGCAATCTGATTGGCGAGAACCAACTCATGTTAGGAAGGCGTCGAGCGGAAAGATAATCTATAAGGATCAACTGATGATTGCGACACAGACATGTCAAATCGAAAGACTCAAGATGATAATGACAAAGGACGTCAATGGATACTGCTAGGCACATGGAATTAACTAGAGTGTAAGAAGGTAAGACCTACTAGAGCAATAGGCGATAGAGGTTATCGAAAGCTCGGATTGTATTAAAAAGTATCTTATGAAGCATAAGAATAACTGGGGATGAATGGATACTCGATAAGAGCGAGTAATTATCCGTAGGGGTATTGATGCGGCAAGGACTGCAGGGCAGCAAGCATAGAGGATCCTCGGAACATCGAAGAGTATTTCAAGACATCTTGTCATAACAAGAGCGACTGGGGATGAAGGCATGAACGACAACATAGTCAGTTACGCATAAGGATTTATCGGTGGTAGGGATTGTAACGGCGAAGGGCAGAAGGGTCTCGGTAAAACATCAGAGAGTATCTTCAGAATCTTCTGGTGCACCAAGCAATCATCTGGAGTGAGGGGCTCTCCGGGAGCAAGTATTTACGAGATCCTAGAGTTAGAGTTGACAAAATCATTTAGCCCAAATAGAGGAGAGATTAGAGTCCCAGAGTATAGACAAGGAGTAAGATCCTAATACAACCCAATGGCGACGTGGGCTCATAAGCCGCACATCCATGTTAGTAAATCAGGTTTTCAAAGACTAGACTCAACTTCGGCCAACGAGTTGGAAAGGGGGATCCTACGGGCAGTCGGCTCTGATACCAACTTGTGATGCCCCCGATTCAATCGTACACTAATCATACACGCAAATGTGTATGATCAAGATCAAGGACTCACGGGAAGATATCACAACACAACTCTAGACACAAATAAAATAATACAAGCTTTATATTACAAGCCAGGGGCCTCGAGGGCTCGAATACAAGCTCGATACACAAGAGTCAGCGGAAGCAACAATATTTGAGTACAGACATAAGTTAAACAAGGATGCCTTAAGAAGGCTAGCACAAAAGCAACAACGATCGAAGAGGCAAGGCCTCCTGCCTGGGACCTCCTAACTACTCCTGCGCCGTCGGTGATCTTCATCTTGACATCCATTGGCGGTGGCATCCGCTCGAGGATCCACCATCTGGTTGCATCAACCAGAAAGGAGAAGGAAGGGGGGAAAGGGGTAGCAAAGCAACCGTGTGTACTCATCCAAAGTACTCGCAAGCATCAGATCTATACTAAGTATGCACTGGTATCAAATGGAAGGTTTGTATCTGTGGACTGAACTGCAGAATGCCACAATAGAGGGGGAAGGCCTAGCCTATCGAAGACTAGCATCTTCACGCAGTTCCGAGCATCTTGCAGCATGTAGAAGAGTAAAGAATAGCAGTTTATAATTATCAAACATGTTGTAACATTAATGCCCCGAGATCCTTCCTCGACTCCCTGCGAGAAAGCAATCCCGGAGCCACATATCTTAAGTATCCATTTGTAGTTGTATAAGATCATGATATAAGTCTGAACGTCCGTTACCGTGGACACGGATATTAATAGATAATCTTCCCTGCAGGGGTGCACCACGTTTGCCAACACGCTCGATCATGTTGGCCGGACACACCTTTCTAGGGTCTATGCCCGGCCTCGGAAGATCAACACGTCGCAGCCCTGCCTAGGCTCAGCAGAGAGGTCCCCGCCGGTCTACCTCCTAAGCACTCCGGGGTCTGGGCCCATCGCCCGTTGCACTCCGAGTCGTTGCGAGCAGGGCGGACCAGGCTCCACCACTACAGGATGGTGCCGGCCCAGCCATGCCGCACTGCTGAACTGGACGTCTGACAAAGCTTCGGCTGATAATGCGACATCGAGGCCCATAACTATTCTCACGTGGTGGTTGGTGCGTAAAGGCCAGAGGCCAACTCAGAACAAATAACCAAACCATATTTTATTATTAGCTTGCGGAGATGAGCAGAGACTCACGATTGAAAGTGACCCCGTCGCCCCGTCTCATGGACTTACGACAAGGGCCTGGAATGCCCAGCCGTGCCACGTAACCATATTGCGGGTGCTCTCCGGGCCCGCCCGACTTCCACCAAGGTCTCAAGTAAAGTCATTGTAACCGTGTGTCCAGACATCAAGGGGAAAACCCGAGGAATCACCCCCGGTGGATTCCACTCAATGTAATCATCAAGGTGAACGTAAGAGGGACCACCCTCGAGGTTCACTCTTGAGTGTTGAGCAACGAGCCGTATCGGGAATGGTGAAAGAAATCACCCGCGATGACCATGATCGAATAGCTACACTACGAATTATCATCGGAGTGCATTATGAGGACCACCCTCGGCACTCGATAGTAGCTCTCTTGAGTCGAGCAACAAAAGGCGTGATGTGATGTGAGGTGTCGGGCTCTGGTCGTCGATCACGTCGATCGAGGCATCGATGATGAAGCAGGGGCAACAAGGACAAGTACTGGGGGTCACTGATGGATCACTAACCAACCTATACTAAGTAGTTTAGGATTAGCAGGTAGGTAACAATAGCAGGTACAAAAGCAGGCTATGCATCAGAATAGGAGCAAACAATAACAGTAGCAAAATCTAATGCAAGCATGAGAATATAGAATGGGTGATATCGAGATGATCAAAGGGGGGGCTTGCCTGGTTGCTCAGACAAGGAGGGTCATCGTCGACGTAGTCGATCACAGGGACATCAGCATCGGTCTCGGGGTCTACCGGAGAGAAGAGGGGGGGGAAACAGTAAATACATAGCAGGCAAGTGCATAACAGGACAACAAATAGAGCTAGACGTGTTCTAACGCAGCGCTAGGCGATACTGGCGAAGGGGGAAAACATCCGGGAAAGTTTTCCCGGTTCCGAACGTCTGTTGGACAGATGAACCGGAGGGGAAAGGTTCCAAGTTTGCTATGCTAGGGATGTTTGGCGGGTGAACAGACCACGTATTTGGATACGTCTCGTCGTTCTGAGCAACTTTCATGTACAAAACATTTTCATCCGAGTTACAGATTATTTTATATGATTTTTCAAAGATTTAAACTTTTTCGGAAATTATTATTAAATCTAAAAATGGGGTTATTGCATCAGCATGACGGCATCATGACGCGTCGTCATCACTGTGACAGTTGATTTGGTCAAGCTGAGGCGATGGCGCCGTTTGTCATAGGCACATTTAACCAAGCAGGTTTAATTAGACTAATATGCAATTAGGTTAATTAAACATAATTAATTTGTGTTAATTAACATGATTAATTAATTAATTAAATTATTTTTTATTTTTAATTATACATATTCTTTTTGTTCTTTTTTTTAACAGGGGCGGGCCCCACTAGTAAGTGGCCTTGAGAGGCCATGCGGAGTTAATTGGCGCAGAGATTCGGAGGCTGAGGCGTGGCGCCCGTGCACCCGATCGGGCAACAGAGGAGGCGCCGGCGGAGGCCTTAGCCCGGCCTTGGTGGGCGAGGCTCGCCCGGCCGGTCACAGCAGTGGAAGCGAAGCAGGAGGCGGCGGTAGCCGCGATGGTCTGAGTAGAGGCGTCTTGAGACCTTGGTACAAGCGGCATCGGCTGGGCGGCGCTAAGGCAGCAATGGGCGAGGCGCGCCGGCTGCAGCACAGCCGTGCTTGGCATGTCTTGTGGCCTTCAGGGCAACGGAGAGAGAGAGATGGAGAGATGGGCGCTCATGGCCGTTGCCGAGTAGGGGGGTTGGCGAGGCTCGACGGAGCCGACGAGGGAGAGATGAGGAGGCGAGGCGACGGCGAGCGGCGATGGGTGGAGGCGTCCGCCTCGGGGCGCCGCGGTTGTCGGAAGAGAGGCGGTTGTCGAAAAACACAAACATTTGTTTATTTGAGAAAGGCTAATTTAGGAGTTGTTGGAGAACTTCCGATATTACTAGGGATTAACTGGTGAGTCAAATGATGTTGGTTTCTACATGACAATTATTTAGTGAAAAATTGCAACATCTCAAACATTTTTGCTTTCATGTTTGACAAATTAGAATTTTTGACTTTAACCTTGGATTTGAATTAAAATGGTGATTAAGATCAAGTGAGGATTAGCAACAGCAATGTGATGTCATGGCACCATTAATAAGGGATTACTGTAGCTTAATTATCCGGGCGTCACATGATGGCGGATCTCGACGGCGTGGTGCAGTGGAGACTCGGCACCCGATGCGCGGTGATGGACTCGTGCAGGTGGAGGTAGTTGTCTGGCGTCGATGACGGAGTGACCTGACAAGGTAGAAGCCTCAATATCTACTCTGAAGACGGACCTATGGAAGATGGCGGCTGACGACACATGTGAGTCGTCGGACGAGTTTATGCCAGACCGGGTATGTGGCTCATTTGGGAACTTCGGCTTTTGATATTAGGCTTAGGTGAGTAGTCTGGGTATTTGGCCCAGGTAGCACCCCTTCATCATATGGATAGGATTAGTGGCATATGTTGCCAAGATGGCGGATTTAGGCATATTGTTGTAATACTTTGTAAGGTCCTCGAGAATAATCAATAAAGTGGCCGTATGCATCTCCCAGATGCAGAGGCCAGGGGTCATCCTCCTTTTCTAAAAAAACTAGGGCTAGGACACGATTTATAGGCCTCTAGGGCGCCGGACGACCGTCAAATCACGAAGGTTGTAGACGTGGCGCATCTGGATGTCCTGTCGGGCTGGTCCAGGAGGGTGGAGGCCCAGGTGGCTGCGGTGCGGGTCTGCTGCTGGGCTTCTGCTTCTTCTTTCTTTTATTTTTCTTCAGACAGAAAAATAGACCGAAAAGCACAGGAATATATGCAAGGGTTGAGAGAGATATGAGAACATCCTCATGCTCCTGGAAATGTGCACTATTTGAATAAATTGGTTTGGCCATTTTTAGAGGTAGAAAAATAAGACAAGTTTGAATAAAATTCAAACTTGAGGCATTTTTGAACCTAACCAAAACAACTCCAAATAGAATGAAATTTTACAGAGAGATTTTATGCACGGAGTAAGATTAACAGAAAACAACTGAACATTAATGGAGGCGGGGAAAAGGTGAGCTTGCAAAATAAAAGAAAGGAAGGGATAGAAGGTGGTGGTGATGCTTGGATCCACATAGAGCATGCAACAACATATCATGCATGACGATCATGGAAATGCAAGTTGACATAAGCCCAACACAACATTGATATGAACATGATGCGAACATATGATGACATAAGCAAAATGACAATGATGCACAAATGCAATATGACAAGTGATAGGCATGGCAATGCAATATAACCAAATATGACAATGGCACCCATCAAGATCAAGGCAACAACCAACTGAAACACACAACGATGACGAAAAACATGGAAGGTAACTAGAGCATCGGTCTCGAGGCGTTACAGCGTGCTCTGAAGAGCGCCTCCACATGGTGCCCGAGCGCCACTCTCGCGACATAGGCTAGGTCTGAGGCCCTCCAGAGGAGAACCCCCGGGCCCAGCCTGAGAGGGGCGTCGGGCGTGCCTTCCTATGCGATGGGTGAAGGCGCCGCGTCCGGAGACACGAGACTCAGCGCTGCGTCCTCGAGTGATGCTCCCTCGAGAGACCCCTGGCTCAGCTGCAGCTTCTTCGTCTTGGGGGCGACCTCAGGAGGGAGGGCACCGTCTTCGTCTTCTAGGTCCTCAACTACGCGGCACGGAAGGCGGCTGAGGGAGAACTGCGCATCCTTTTCATGGCGGTATCGATGATGATGCCGCCGCTCCCTGGCATCTTGAGGACGTTGTAGCCGTGGTGTGTGGCCGCATGAACTTGACCAGTGCTGGGTACCCTAGGATGGCGTTGTAGGGCAGGCGAATGTCGGCGACGTCGAAGTAGATGAGATCGGTGTGTTAGTTGTTGCGCTTGCCGAAGGTGACAGGAAGGTGAACTTGCCCGATTAGGTGTGTCAATCCGTCGGTCACTCCTGAGAATGGCTTGGTGGGGTGCAGCTGGTAGTATGGCACCTGGAGCCTGTCCAACGTTTGGACGGAGAGAACATTGAGCCCTACCCCGCCATCAATGAGAGCCTTGGTGACGGTCACGTTGCTGATGACGGGGGAGCAGAGCATGGGGAGCATGCCAGCAGTGGCCGCGCACTTGAGCCAGTCTGTGGAGTCGAGGGTGATGGTGCAGTTGGACCACTTGACAGGGGGTGTTGCTTCAAGCTTGGGGAGCGCCGTATTGACCTCGCGCGCAAACTGCTTGAAGACACGGTAGGAAGCTGGGGCTTGTGAGCCACCCAAGATGCAGGCGATGGCCCGCGGCTCCTGGAAGCCCCCAGTCCCCTTGTCCTGGTGGTGATCTTCGTTCCTTCTTGGCGGTGGAGGCAGAGGAGGCAAAGCTGCATTGCCCTGAGGGCGGTCCTCACGAGGATGCTCCCTCCAGTTGCCCTCGCGAGGCTGGTCCTGCTCGTGGTCCTCACGAGGCTGGTCATGCCACTCCTGACGGCGGTCGCGTCCATCCCAGCGTCCTCCACCTCGGCCAGCTCCGCGACCATAGCCCCGATCGTTGTGCTCGGGGCGTCGACCGAGGCGCCCGTCGTGGAGAGCCCTGAGCTCCTGGCATTCACTGGTGTTGTGGCTGTAGACGTTGTGGAAGGCACAGAATGGTCGCTTGCCCTTGGATGACTCAGGGTGGTCACAGCCACGCTTGGTCTCTGGCTCTGCCGCCAGCACTGCTGGCCCCTTGTGCTTTGTGTCCTTGGCCTTGGTCTTCTTGTCTTATGGGTCAGCATCAGGGAGCTCGAGGAGGGAGAGGCATCCCTCCTCAGCCCTCGCGCACTTGTTCGCCATGTTGAACATCTCCAGGGCGGTGCATAGGTCCTCATGGATGGCGAGCTCCTCCTTCATCTTGACATCCCGGACGCCATCGGTGGACGCGGAGATGATGGCCTTGTCAGACACCTTGGGAATCTTGAGGCGGACGTTGTTGAAGCGCTGGATATAATTATGTAGGGTCTCTCCAGGTTGCTGCTTGACCAGCGTGGAGTCGCCCATGCAGCGGACGATCGCGGAGTGCCTGGAAGTTGGCAATAAAGCGTTGCGCATCTCCTCCCGGGAGAAGCGGCCCCTCGGTCGGTTCGAGAGCCAAGCACGCGCCATCCTTGAGGGCCATCGGGAACCAGTTTGCCATGATCTTCTCGTTGCCATTACCGCCCCGATGCTCAGCTCGTAGAGCTGTAGGAACTCAGCGAGGTCTGCGGTGCCGTCGTAGCGTGGAGGCGGGTCAGGCTGGAACTTGCTCGGCCAGACGACGTTGCGGAGCTCTACAATGAACGCACGACACCTTGCCAAGGCCACCGGGGGTCGTCGAGGGGGTGGAATGCAGCCCTGGTGCGCGCGCACTGCCACCTCCTGTGGCAGCTCGCGAGCTTGGTGCTGGGGCGCTGGAAGCACGCGCGCTTCTCCCTGGGGACGTTGCACCACCTGGCAGCTCACGTTGTCCTGAGCCGGTGCCGGGCACTGCGGGTCGCGTCGTGGATCCATACGCCTTGGCTCGATGATGGCGCCCCGGGCCGGAGGCGGAGGAGGAGCCCCGTGCGCGACGTCGCCCGCTGTAGGTGGTTGCTGAGGTAGTGAGCGAGTCGGCCCGTCGGATCCCCCGTGCGCGATGCTGATGAGCTCGGCGATCTGCTCGAGCCACTCCTCGTAGAGATCACCCACCGGGCGGTAGCGAAGGAGCTCACGTGTCGTGAGCAGGCTAACTGCGTGTCACACCGTCGGCGTGTGTGGGATAAGCGAATTGTTGGGTTGATGGCGGAGTGGCGGTGCGGGCGTCACGGTGCACCTGGATAGGTGCGATGATGAAGCTTTCTTTGCTCGTGGCCAGAGGGCCCGTGGCGGCGTTAGCCGCAAAGAAGGAGCAGAAGGGCATAGCCGTCACCCGCCGAAGCGTCTGACGCGACAGGCAGCGATCATGACCCGATGCTCGGCCTTGAGCCATCGCAGCGCGTCGGCCATGGAGATGTCGGAGCGGAGACGGATTGAATGACAAAAGAGAGGATCCGACGCACCCCTACCTGGCGCGCCAAATGTCGGATTTCAGGATCCGGCAACCCTTGACAGGTTCGGACTTTGGGGTGCGCTCAGAGATCTCAACCTGTCCAGCCTGCCTACTCACGATCCTCGCTAGCCTAGCGCGTCGAGCTCACAGAGACACAAAGACATAGAGATTTATACAGGTTCTGGCCACCGTTGTGGTGTAATACCCTAATCCAGTGTGGTGTGGTGGATTGCCTCAAGGGGCTATGGATGAACTAGTACTAGGATGAACAAGCCTCAGGAGGTGAGGTGTTCTTGAGCTGGTGTGGTGCTCAGGTCGGAATGGATCTCTCTTCTCTACGGTGGTGGCTAAGTCCTATATATGGTGGCCTTGGTCCTCTTCCCAAATATGAGCAGGAAGGGTGAGGGAGTCCTGGACTAGGGGGTGTCCGGACAGCCGGACTATCAATATCCGCCGGACTCCCAGACTACGAAGATAGAAGATTGAAGACTCCGGCTCGTGTCCGGAAGGTACTTTCCTTGGCGTGGAAGGCAAGCTTGGCGATACGGATATGTAGATCTCCTACCATTGTAACCGACTCTGTGTAACCCTAGCCTCTCCGGTGTCTATATAAACCGGAGGGCTTTAGTCCGTAGGACACAACATTACATCTCAACAATCATACCATAGGCTAGCTTCTAGGGTTTAGCCTCCTTGATCTCGTGGTAGATCTACTCTTGTACTACCCATATCATCAATATTAATCAAGCAGGGGCGTGGGGTATTACCTCCATCGAGAGGGCTGAACACAGGTAAAAACATTGTGTCCCTCGTCTCCTGTTACCTTCCGCCTAGGCGCAGTTCGGGACCCCCTACCGAGATCCGCCCGGTTTGACACCGACATTGGTGCTTTCATTGAGAGTTCCTACGTATGCGTCACCGATAGGCTCGATGGCATCTTCAACCATCAACGCTGTCGGGTGAGACTTTTCTCCCGGACAAATCTTCATATTCGGCGGCTTTGCCTTGGGCAATTCTCTTAGCCATCTGGAGCAGAACCAGCTCGCGCCTGGCGTCGGTCAGATTCGAAGCCTAAACTTCACGGCCGATGACCGCGGAGACTTGATCTTGACGGACTCGAGCCACACCAAGTCGCCCATCTGTGGCGATGGGCATGATCTAGGTGCTGCCGCGGACGATGCTTTGGTGGCGCTTTTCGAATCCGCCCGACTACTTGCGGAGCCGATTGCCCATGGCGAGGGCGGTGGATAGACGCCGCCAGGGGCTTCAACATCTCGGCAATGGAGCCAATACCAATCTTGTCCCTGCGAAACTTCGTGATCCCGAGGCGGACTCCTCGCGGACTCCGAGCCTCCGCGCCCCGCCAATTAAGCGGATTGGGCACGGTTATGGAATTCTTGCCGCGGACATCTTTCAAGACTCGCCTTTTGGCGATATCCTGAAATCTCTGAAGCATCTCTCGCTATCAGGAGAATCTGGCGGACTACGGCAGGGCGGTTGGAGATCGGACGGCGAAGAATTCGGATCCACCCACCACCCACTTTGTAGCCACCGTCAAGATCTAACCGACATGCTGAACTACGACTCCGATGACATCGGCGCTATGGGCGATGATGGGAGGCGAGACAGACCAGCGCCCACGGGGCACCTTGGAGGCCACCTCGTCGATGCAGCGTCTACAGTGGATACCCCAAAAGAAGGGGATGGCGAAAAAGCAGGAGGAAGATTCTCTAAAAAGCAGCCGAAAAGCCGGCGTCGCAAGCGCCGCTCTAAATCCGCCACAACAAGAATGGAGATTCGTGCGCGGGAGATAATAACACTCGGGAGGCGCGAAGACAAACCCCTCGGCCAAGACTCGGTAGAGGAGGATGTAGAAGCAAGCCCTCACGAAGAGGCGGCAGAAGAAAAGGTTGAGGATCACAACTACATACCTCCATCCGAAGGCGAAACAAGCCCCAATGACGAGCGAACTCGAGGAGCCGTCGAACAAGAGCTTTACAAGCATGAGCTCATCGCTCTGACAAAGAAGAAGCTCGAAGAAGGAAAAGCGGAAGCTCAACACAGCGGAAGGCGCTCCGAATAAGATGGAGCAAAGTACTCAAAACCGCAGACAAACACGGCAACAACCACCAATCGAAGAGCTACCCGCGCAAGCTGCTCCCGAGTCGACGAAGAGGCCATAAAGCCCTCACCGTCCAATGGCCCAGCCAGTCCATCTATGGACCCAAAAGGAAAACCCCAATAAGCAAAGGAACACGTCAAGTGTAAGGCGATAGCGACGCGTTACAAGTACAGGGCGCCGACACCCACTATGCTTCACAAATGAGGTCTTTGGATCATGAATTCCCAGCAGGGGTTTAAACCCATAAACATAGAAGCCTGACGGAACAACGGACCACAGAGCGGATAGAAGACTATATCTGCATATACATATGGCGGAGGAGATGATCTCACGCCCATAAAATATCTACCCTCAAGCTCAAAGGGCTAGCCGTCATTGGCTCAAAAAGCCTCCCGAAAACACTGTTGGAAGTTGGGAAGAGCTCGAGGCGTTTAGAGCAAATTTTCAAGGGACTTATGTCCGCCTCCGGATCTGAGATGACCTAAGTCACATAACTCAACAGCCGGCAGGAGAGTCGGTAGCGGAAGTGCAGGAACAGGTTCCTTACTAAAAAAGAACCGAGATAGTAGATTGTCCGGACGCCTTAAAGCCTTAGCAGCTTTTAAGCACAATGTCCGAAGACGAATGGCCGCCGAACACCTCGGCCAAGAAGAAACCGAGGACAATGACCGCACTAACAAGCCTCATGACCGGCTTTTGCGCGAGGAGAGGACAGCTGGTTGGCAAGAAGCGCACCAGTGACCCAAGTACATCCGAGATAAGAGATGGAAATGGAAAATCACGGCGCCAAAAAAACAGCGCCGAATAAAGAAAAAGCCCAAAAACACGGCATCGGCGGGTTTAAAAGCTCACGGCCGAATAATAAAGCTCAACCCCTCAAGGACGACAGCGATTTAACTATCTAACCTACACAAAATTCTTGGTCGGATATGTCAAATCCACAAGTACCCGGAAGGCCCATAAATCACACCCACGAGTTGTTGGGTTTTCAAACAGTCCGGCCGACTAAGCGCCCGAACACAAAGGGGCTCGGCGCGTCAGCGAAGAAGATAAACCCCGCGTGAGGGCACCGGAAAACAAAAGACTTTCCACAAGGGGTCAAAGCATAAACTCACTTCATGTGAGGACACGGAAAAACAATGCGGCACTTTCTAAAAGAGCCTCGCATGGTCCAACCCAATGCAGACCGTGAGATTGGATATCAAAGCGAATCACTTTCGACCACGGACTATTCCGGAGGCATTGAAATCTGGGACGGACTCACGATATTGAATCCGATAATAGGCGGACTACAATTCACAAAGCGTCCTAATGGGCGGAGGCGATGACTTAAACTGCTATATTCAAACACAATCCGTCGGATGGGGATAGACCCTACCAAAATTACGACATAGCCGCACTTCCTTCAAAGGAGTTACGCGGGACCTTCGCCAAGTGCACAGGCTCGATATTACTAGAAGTCGTGTTCGTTGCCGAACAATTTTCGACGCGAAAAGTTAATTTTCCATATCGTCCCATTTAAAAGTGAACATCAAGCACTATTGGGACAAAAGGCTTTTGTCCGCTTCAACGCCATATCGCATTACGCGTCTCTTACACTTAAGATGCCCGGTCCACATGGCACCATTTCAGTGCGAGGGTCACTTAAAGACCCCGGACTCGGATAGACGAATCCGGACTAAGCAGGCTAGGGGCTCCCTAGCCGCATACCCTTTTCAAGGGGCTGCGCGACAACTAACATCGGTTTCATATAAACCTAGCTTTAGTTATTTACACTTATTCTTTTGCATTATTTTACATCTAACTGTTTCTAAAACTAAAATGTTCCTCTCTTTTCTACAGATGAACAACGTATGTACTGGCCCGTGATAACGGTATAGCGGAGACATGGCGCTTGAGGCGTGCAGATGGGGACTGTCGCAAGGATTCTTTTGATTAAGACCCTACATAGACCTTTTATTACTTTCTCTTGTTGTTAAATCTCCCCCGCTTCTTCCTATAGCCAAAGCGAGCTCACGCCTTAGCATCGGCTGCGTCGAAGACAATGCCCGATTGGACACAAGGGGCTTAGGGCATAATTCTGCCGTTATCATAAAGTCCGAACACCTTCAGAGTGTTCGGCGTCTCAAGTTGGGCATTATATGCATCAGCTCGAATCATGTCTTTGGTCAAATGTTGGTTTGCCCGGCTCACGTGTTTTGCTGCCTTCGTTCCGTATCACCGGCTAACGCGGCACCAGGAGAACTACTACGATTGTGCCCAGCCTCGGTGAGGCGAGCACCTCGAGAGAAAGCCGAAACTGATCATCATGATATAGCGAGTCTGGTCGACCACTTGATCGACTACTAGGAATGTTTAGAATTCCCGCTTTGTGAAGGGCGCTTCGGTCGAGCACATCGCACCCGAATCCGGAGATGTGCGGTGTCATTAGGGGCTATATCGTAGCCCCACCCTCGAGCTCCATTGGCTAAGTGAAAGAAATAAAGCACCATAGTCCGGATTGCCTCGTTAAGCTCGCTACCACCTCCTTATAACAGGACCGAGGAGCGTCCGGATTAAGTGTGAAAAAGCGCTATTTTGCGAACACCCCAGCACCTTGTGCAAGGGGCTGAAGCAAGGCTGCATCTTCGGGTTATACACAAGTATCATAAGCGGCCGCACGGAGAAGTTTTACTACTTGGTAGCACAAGTATAAAAAGCATTCATACTATAATCATTGATATATAAGTTCATGCGTTCAATTGAGCGTTACATTCTTTGAGCACTGCGACTCTATTATCTGGCGCCGCATAACTTCCCCGAAATAATGCTCGGCAGAAGCGGTTCCCATCCGAACCTGGCGGCAACAGCGGTGGCATCCATCTCCGGACAACTGCGCTTTACACGGGCCAGAGCCATCCGCGCGCCCCGATGCGAGCCGACCGTTTCATCTCCTTGATATGCGCGGCACCGCCCAAGGAAGCTGCTGCAGATGATCGAAGTAGCTCGTCGCCTTGGACCTCTCTGGCCACATATAGGCCCACGATGTCGATCATAGCCAGCCGGACAGTCTATTCAGTTCAGCCCATTACGGCCAACTGTCCGAACGGCCCGGAAGAAGCGTCCGGCGTGGAATTGAGTCAATATAACTCTTCCACCTCGTGATCCCCGGCTCCGGAAGTGCATAACGGCGCCAGCCTCACTTGCAGCCAAGTCCATATAAGGATCCTCGAACTCCACTGCCGCTCAAATTTAGCGTGCTTGGCATCCATAAACGGGGCGCGATAAGCGGCTTGCCGGCCGTGATTTCTCGGCTTAGCGCAGCTCCTCCTTCATAGCCCGCATTGCGAGCGGGCATCCTTGGCTTCGGCGGTGGCCTTCTTCAGTCTTCCGCTCGATAGGCGCTCCTTTTCAAAAGCCTCGCTTCGATCGGTAGCATCCTTTAAATTCTTGGCCAATTCGCCACCTCCGCCTTGCTTAGGCGGTCGCAGCCTTTTCGCCTTCAACTCTTGTCGCCCTCGCGACAGCCACCGCATCACTCGCCGGGCTTGCTCCTTAGCTTGTGCAAGCTCGGCCGAAATCTCTCCACAGCAGCAGCACTATGCGTATAAACAGCATATAACTTATCGGAGGAGGCTTTAACCCACTCAATAAAGCGGTTGCGGAGAATTTATTTACCTTGGCGACTCGTCCGTCGGCGATTGACAAGTGCGATATCAAGATCCGCCATGTCGATTAATCGACTTCGATTCGCAACCGATCAGTCCGCTGGCCCGGACTATCCGCCACCATATCGAGAATGGCGGTATTCATTACTGAAGATATTTAGATTTTTCGATCCGCGCGCTGTCGTTTTCGACAACCTACCGAGTCTCGGGGCTACTATCTATACTGAGGCGCATTTTTATATGCACAAGCTGTTAAAAACAAAAGTACGCCATTTTCGCATACCTCAAATCCCGACAAGCTCATGGCAGCATCACGCAATCCGCTTTCAGTGACGAAATCCTTCAATCACCATACGCATTAACGCACGGTGATCTTCTCAAATGGACACCCTCTCAAGCAAACTCTTGATTCTCCGCGGGCTCGGTGGGTGTTGAACTCTTTGGCCCCTCCGGACTCGGGATGCCCTCCGTGTGACGACGCCGGGCTCGGCTTTGCCTCATCCGGCAGCCGGCGAGACGGAGGCGACGCTCTCCATCATCTCCGGAAGAAGATCCCCGAGGATGAACTCATCCGAGGCGGCTGCGAGATCCGAACTGCGATATAAATATTTGATTTACCTACAGAAGCACGAAGGTATTTCCTTATTAAACTTCTTCTTTCATACTCACGGCTCGTTGGAGGGCTGGTCCTTGGGCGATGATTGCGGCGTCCGGATTCTCTCCGGACGCGGACCCCGATGGGGATTTCTTCCCAGCTTAGGGGCTGGGACCTCCGGATCTTGAGGCGGTCCTCTTCTCCCTCGAAGGGAGGATCCTGGTTCCTTCCTCTTGATGCCCCTTTGGGCCAGTATTAGCTCCTTTATCTCCCGTCGCCCCCCTTCTATGGGTGCAACCTCCAACATTCGACCAGCCACGGGCTCCGGTCACGGTCTCTCGGGAGGGGCCGACACCTTATCAGCCTTGATTCGCCACCCATTCGTGTAAAGAATAAAGGGTCAGGAGGCGATCTCTTGAAAGGCATCTGAATAGAATGTCCGGGGCTTTGAGCTATTTACCCGAGTATCCAGGCGATCAGCGGCTTAGTCCAAGATCTCGGCCGAATCCGGACACGCCACTGCGGTCCAAGAACAGCTTCGTACATCTCCGAGGATGTCGCGCCCATGAAATGCTTGGAGGATACGAGGTCCCTCCGATTGAACTCCCATAAACGGAGAGGACGACGTTTGCGGTGGTAGGAGGTGCCTAGTTAGCATGACCTGCATCACCTTGATCAGGTCAATCTCCCTTGTCTGGAGGTCTCGAATCCGGCCCTGCAAGTGCGAGGCACGCCCTGGACGGCCCCAGCTGAGCCCTTGGTTGACCCACGACATCAGCTGCCGTGGAGGTCCCAGGCGGAAAGAGGGGGCGGCGGCTTTTGCTTGTCGCCCTTAGGAACAGTGATGTAAAACCACTCCTGCTGCCACGGTCCTGTTCCTCTTGGAAGGAACCTTCGAGCCACGGGGCATCGACCTTCCTGCTTATGGTCGCCCCGCCGCACTCCGCTTGGCGCCCCCCGATCATCTTCGGCTCCACCTTAAATGTTTTCAGCCACAGGCCGAAGCGGGGATGACGCGGAGGAAGGCTTCGCATGAACAATGATAAATCGGAGATATGGAGGATGGACTCCGGAGCCAAGTCGTGGAAGTCCAGCCCGTAGAAGAACAGGAGCCCCCTCACGAAAGGATCCGTCGGGAAGCCTAATCCCCGACGGAGGTGAGATGCGAAAACGACGTATTCGCCGGGCTCGGGCTGGCACGGCCTGCCGAGGGATAGGCAACCTGTGGCGAAACGTCAGAGGCCAGTACTTGGCCTCACGCAGCTCATTATGTCCTCCTCCGTGTGCGGAGGAGGGCATCCACCGACCCCGGAGGTCGGAGCCGGACATTGTTGTGGATCCAGGCGCCGAATCAAGCTCTAGGTGTTGGAACTGGGCGCGGAGGAAAGATTCGATGCGAGGTTGAAAGACAAGGACAGGCCTTGGTCCTCTTATAAAGGGGAAGAAATACCAAGGGCTGTCTCGCGTGACCGCTTGAGATTCCCTTCGATAGAGGAGGCGTGGCGACAGGAACGGTTGGGTTACCCACGCACGTATTGATGAGGATCCCGGAATAAAAGGGAACACGATCTCTGCTTCGACAGGACATGCCAAGGAAACCGCTTCGCTAAACATGCTGAGGCAGAATAATAAAAACGACCCAAACTAGGGCTTGGCTGCGGTGTGATGTCACGCTGCATAATACGTCAGCAGATTGGATCGGTGTATATGTTTTATTCTCTCTACGTTGGAATGTGGAATTTATTTTGCAGAGCCGGACACTATCCTGGTGTTCATTGTTTTCTCCGGATTATTCAAGGGAGGAACCCGCCTTCCAATGCCGAACATTATGCACGCGGACTTATCGCCATTGAAGACCGGTTCGAGAGCTACCGAGAGTCCTGGACTAGGGGTGTCGGACAGCCGGACTATCAATATCCGCGGACTCCTGCACTACGAAGATAGAAGATTGAAGACTCGCTCGTGTCCGGAAGGTACTTTCCTTGGCGTGGAAGGCAAGCTTGGCGATACGGATATGTAGATCTCCTACCATTGTAACCGACTCTGTGTAATCCTAGCCTCTCCGGTGTCTATATAAACCGGAGGGCTTTAATCCGTAGGGACACAACATTACATCTCAACAATCATACCATAGGCTAGCTTCTAGGTTTAGCCTCCTTGATCTAAATGGTAGATCTACTCTTGTACTACCCATATCATCAATATTAATCAAGCGGGACGAGGGTATTACCTCCATCGAGAGGGCCTGAACACTGGTAAAAACATTGTGTCCTCGCCTCTCTGCTACCTTCCGCCCTAGATGCACGCCTCGGGACCCCTACTACCGAGATCCGCGGTTTTGGCACCGGCAAAGGATTCCACAATGGCATGGATTTGAAAGAGGACAAGTAGTCTGATCTATCCTCAAAAAGTAGCCTTCGCCTGCGAAAAGCCACTGGTCGTGACGCTGCGGTGGGCTCAGTGATGACCTCCGTCCTGGCGGTCTTGGTCTTGTTGCACCAGAATGGAAACCTTTCGTTGATTCCTTGGGACTCCGCGCATGTGGCTTGCCCCCTTGCACCAATGAGGAAACCTGTGCTCTGCACCCGCCTGGTGCCTGCCTGGCCTTGGTCGTCATGGCTCACATCAGCTAAGCCTCATGAGGTAGCTGCATAGAACTCTCCGCCTCTCAGGAGCCCTCCTGAGGAGGCCACTCCCTTCAAGGGTCTTGGCGTTGTCCGCCTCGCGAGGCTTGGCCCCTCGCGAGGGTCTTGTGGTGTTGATGCTGAAGCTGGATCTGATAGAGATAATATGACAAGATAAATATTTTTGGTATTTTTATGATATAGATTGGAAAGTAAAAGATCCAAATAAAAGTAGATTGTAAACTTATATGATAAAAGATAGACACAGGGGCATAGGTTTCACTAGTGGCTTCTCTCAAGATAGCATAAGTATTACGGTGGGTGAACAAATTCTTTGCCGAGCAATTGATAGAAAAGCACATAGTTATGAGATTATCTAGGCATGATCATGTATATAGGCATCATGTCCATGACAAGTGAACCGACTCCTGCCTACATTTACTACTATTACTCCACACATCGACCGACTCCTGCCTGCATCTAGAGTATTAAGTTCATAAAGAACAGAGTAACGCATTAAGAAAGATGACATGATGTAGAGGGATAAACTCATGCAATATGATATAAACCCCATATTTTTATCCTCGATGGGAACAATACAATACGTGCCATGCTGCCCCTGCTGTCACTTGGAAAGGACACCGCAAGATTGAATCAAAGCTAAGCACTTCTCCCATTGCAAGAAAGATCAATCTAGTAGGCCAAACCAAACTTATAATTCGAAGAGACTTGCAAAGATAACTTAATCACACATAAAAGAATTCAGAGGAGATTCAAATATTTCTCATAGATAAACTTGATCATAGACCCACAATTCGTCGGATCTCGACAAACACACCGCAAAAAGAGTTACATCAAATAGATCTCGAAGAAGATCAAGGAGAACTTTGTATTGAGATTCGAAGAGAGAGAAGAAGCCATCTAACTAATAACTATGGACCCGAAGGTCTATGGTAAACTACTCACAACTCATAGGAGAGACCTTGGAGATGATGTAGAGGCCCTCCGTGGTCGATTCCTCCCGTGAGGAACGGGCGAAAGGCTCCAAGATGGGATCTCGCGGATACAGAAAGTTGCGGCGGTGGAATTAGGTTTTCGTGGTGCTCTTGGATGTTTTTAGGGTACGTGGGTATATATAGGAGGAAGAAGTAGGTCGGTGGACGCTCGAGGGGCCCATGAGGGTGGGGGCGCGCCCAGCCCTAGGGGGCATGCGAAGGCACCCTTGTGGCCGCCTCTCTCTGCTTGGCGCCCACTCAAGTCCCTCGATCACGTTTGTTCCAAAAAGATCACTCCCGAAGGTTTCATCCCGTTTGGACTCCATTTGATATTCCTTTTCTTCGAAACACTGAAATAGGCAAAAAAACAGAAATTTTGGATGGGCCTCCGGTTAGTAGGTTAGTCCCAAAAATGATATAAAAGTGTAAAGTAAAGCCCATAATAAACATCCAAATCGGGTAATATAATAGCATGGAACAATCAAAAATTATAGATACGTTGGAGATGTATCATGCCCTCACGTCCTCGGAAGGTGGGCCGAACAGGTCGTCTCCCACCTTCAAATACCTGCCCGAGCCAGAGGCAGCAAAGGAGGAGGGTTGATCGTCGACCACCTCCTCCTCGGCAGCGGCCTTGCCGGCCTCCCTGGTAAGCCCTTGTTGGCCTCCTCGACGGTGCCCTTGCTGGCCTCCCTAGCGGCAGCCTTGCCGTTTCCCCTAGCTGGCCCCTTGGCGGTGTCCTCGGCAGCGGTCTTGGCGGCCTCCTCAGCGGCGACCATGTTGGCCTCGGCCTCGGTGTCCTCGGCGACCTCCGTGATGACGGCGTCGATGTCCTCCTTGTCCGCCGAGGGGGGATCTGGATACCAAGAAGGGAAAGTGAGGCAAGGCCCAGACCAAGGTTCAAAAAAAGAGAAAGAAGGAAAAGCAGGAGAAAGTAGATGACTTACCCGTGGCGGGTTGAGAAGAAGTGGCCTCTCCCGCCAACATCTGCTTCTTGGGACGGAGCCCTGAAGTGCCCAAGTTCACCTCCTCCTCCTCCGTGCGCATGGGCTCGGTGCTTGGTGCCCTTGCCGGGGACGCCCCTCGGGGCGGTGTGGTCGATGGGGGTGGCCCTCGGTGGCTCCTCCTGGTGTTGTCCTCCTCCTGTAGCCACGGCAAGGTCAATACCAAATGATCGTACCCTGGTGCACGTTGATGAGGAGTAAGTGGTGGACGCACGCTGGGGGCTGAGTCGGGGGCTGCGTCGGGGGCTGTTGTCCGGGCTGATCTCCACCACCGGCGTGTGTGAAGCGCCCGCCCGAGGCTGGTCGTCTGCCGACGACCTGGCCTTCTTTGCCACCCTCTGGGCTAGCGACTCCCTATCCCTGCAAAGATGAAAGCAATTCACGAAAAGTGGCGCAGTCTGAAAGAGCGGAGGTGAAGAAGGGCAGACACTCACTCGTCCTCCGTCTCCTCTTCCGCTGCCTTCCTTTTCCTCCTTGGGCTGAGAGACCCAAAATTGAAGAAGACCTCCGGGTTGACATCTGCGGGAGGAGGAGAAGGGGATGGAGTCCGGCGACACTTGGACGAAGAAGAGGCGGTCGCTTTCTTCTTCGCCACCATGGTCTTCGCCGTCTTCTTCGTTGTCGCAGCCCTTGTCTGGTGGACGGACTCCCCCGGGGGCCCTTGTTGCGGTTCGGTCCTCCTGGGCTGGACCGGCTCGCCAGAGCTGACCCGCCGCAGGACATGTCCTCTTCCCGTGGCTGGACGGTCGTTGGCCTCGGCCTCTTCCTCGGTCGACTCCTCGACCACCTCCTCAACAAGGGGGGCCCGGTGTTGGAACAACTGACCTCCCCGGCAACGCCCGCCCACTGGGTGAGCTTCCTCTCCACCGCGGTCGCGTTGGTCTCATCCTCCACGCCGCAAGCGCTGCCAGCCTCCATGGCGAGCTGCGCCTCCGCCGCCCTGGCGGCGATGTAGTTGATCTCCGCCTGGGTGGTGTCATCGATGAGCAACAGCTCATTGTGGTCATAGCCCTGCGACAAATTGTCGAAGAACTCCTGCACCTCGCGTGCCGCGGGCTCGGCCCAGGACGGGTCGAGGCCGTGTGCGTTGAAGACCGACATCATGTCGAGGATGGCGGCCTGGCATGAGTTGTTGCTCAGTGGGAACACACCCGGCGGCAACCCAAACATGGGCCCCTTGATGACCTTGCCGGCCTTCGCAGCCCTGCCGGTCCTCTCCACTCTGCCGTCCGTGAACACATCCAGCTA